>CAMOHE010036997.1:0-22032 GCA_946598075.1 Artocarpus hirsutus
TAAAGAAATGATTATTACATCTTTTAAAGCTGTATGTTGAGAATTCATTCTCTGTAAGAAATCATTGTTACTAAGTTTGGGAAATTATTATTATTCCCTCTAAGGTTTCATGTCAAGGATTCCGCAACAAGAATCCATTTAAAAAAAAATTTATCCTGAAATTTTGTACCTTATTAATAAGTATGTTAAAGCTACGACCAAGTTAAGTTAAGTGACGGCCACGTAGTGAGGGTCGTCACAGAATCATAAGCGATTTTGAGTACTATGAGAAGAAAGAACAACTTTCCCTTCCAGCAAGTGAAGTTGGTACCATCAAAATGATCAAGTTACATATTCGGATTGAGAAAAGATGCCATATTCTTGTTGGCCTTTGTCGCAGTAAATTAAAACCTTTAATATTGTTGGTGAATTTGTGAGTAAGGTATGAGAATAGAAGCTTGAATTTTCTAAAAAAGAAAATGTGTTGGAGGCATGCATAAAAAACTTTCCTTAAAGGTTTTATTCTCTCACTTAATGAAGTTTGCTAGAGAGTTTTATGGAAAATTATCCTTAAGATACAACAAACACTTGAACACTATATTGAGCAATAATATGATGCTTCAGAATAAGATATGATTCTGTTATAATTTTGAAGTTATTTATAAAAGACATGGGTACCATTTGAGGAATTGTCACAACCGAATCAATCTATATAATCTTTACAAAAGGCACCTCATCAAATGTAAAGGTAACTCTTCATTCATAAAATTGTCTATTTATGTATCTATACATATATTACAACAAAGGTATCTGCTACTAATTGATATTCAGGTTTGTATAGATATACATCTAGAGGTGGCAATAATCGTGTTTGTGCGGTGTTCGTATCGACACATTTACAACACGACACGTTTAGCCCAAACATAAACACGACACGATTAATTAGGGCTATACAAAAACCACCCCGCACCCGCCAACCGCCCGCCCCCGCACCCGCCCATCTTGAAAAAAACGGGTTTTTGTTAATAACCCACTAGCGGGCGGTTGAACCCATCCACCAATATATTCGGTGGGCGGGTTTGGTTTTAAATTTTTGTGGGCGGGCTCAACCCGAACCCGTCTGCCTATATATTTTTTTTAAAAAAAAACTTAAACCTATCTACTTATTTATTATTTTGTGAAGTGATCAAAATTTAAATTAAGTAAGTTAGTAGAGAAAGGCCTTGAAAAGAAAAAAAAAACACTTGATTTTGTTCATTATTTCATTTATAGCATTCTATTATTTTTGAACCTAGTGGATACGTTTTAATTTTTATGGACTCTTGACTTTGTTCATCACTTCATCTGTAGTTGACGTTTCTTGTTGTAGTGAATGATTACGTTTCTTAATTTGTACTTTTGAATTTGGCCACTGTCTTTAGATATCAAACTTGCTTGTTGTTGAGAATGCTTTATATATTATCATTTTATATTTTCTACAAATTTTCTTCACTTAAAAAAAAAAAAAGGTCCAAAAAATTACATTAGGCAATAGCATAGGTTTAAACCGCATCAACCCACCCGTACCCGCCCGCAACCACCCAAAACCAAACCGAAACCATCCGCCATGTGATGGGCGGTTTGCGGGTTGGTTAATCGCCAACCCGTCATCCTAAAAAACCGCACCGCGTCCGCCCAAAAACCGTCAAACCGTTCGTTGTTCACCCCTACGATTAATAAACGTGCCAGAAATGCAAACACTAATACGACACACATATGGCATGCGTAACACAGCACGATAGACTAACACGATTATTAAACGTGCCGTGATGGGTTGACACGATAACAACACGTATATGACACGTTTATGACCCAATTAACTAAAAATTTAAAAGAAAATTTAAAAACAATAAAAAAAAATTATTTTTTTTAAAAAAAGCCAATAAAGAAAATTAAAAAAACACAATATCTAATTAATACTTACCTACTATAAATATTTCAAAAAATTTTATTTTTAAGTTTAAATGTGTTATAAATGGACGGGTCGTGTTGTGCCGTGCCAACACATTTATGGCTCGTTTAATTAAACGTGTTAAGGCGTGTTTAGCGTGTTAGTACGAATCCAGCCCGTTTATTTTCGTGCTATTCGTGCCAACCCATTTATAGTACAATTAATAAACATGCGGTCTAAACCCGTTTATCTTGTATCGTTCTTGTATCGTGTTATCGTGCGTGTCCGAAATTGCTGGCCCTATATACAACCAATGAATACATTTGAAATAACTGAAAAGAGACAAAATATCATCAAATATCAGCTTGCGAGACCACCACGGTGCCAACTTTTTGGTACTGTGGCTCTAGATGCACGGCACTGAAATTGCTCAAAAGAGAATTGGGTGCCGTGGCACCCAAAACCCAGAGTTGCGGCGCTAGCGCCTAGACAGGCCAGCGCCATGACGTCCAAAACCTAGCGCCATGGCGCTAAGCTCTTTGCCTTTTTTGTGTATTAATAGCATATTTTGGTGCCGCAGCGTCAACTTTTGAGCACCGCGACACTCCGTGCTGACTAAAAGACATGTTAAAAATATGTTTTTTACTCATTCTAATGTAATTTTTTTATTTTAAACATGTTAGAGAGATATATTACAATCTCTCCAAGATATAATCTACGTGCTTGCTTGTTAATATCTTTTTCTCCTTTCGTGTAAAAGGCTGGTAAACTCATTTTTGCCTTGGATAATATGGATTTTTTTTCCTTCTTTAAGTCTTTTTTTTTTTTTGTTTTGTGTACAAAAAAAGGGTTCATATAACTGTTTTCTCTTTTCACATTAACTTATCTCCCAATATTACAAATAAAAAAAAGGAGAGAAAAGAGCCAAAAAAAAAAAATTAACATGAATTGATAACATGTTTACATGATTCACGGGTTACGAAAAGAGAGAAAAATTATTGGCAAAGAGCATTATTCATGAGCTTGATTTATACACAGGCCAATGAAACCATACATGTGCAATATTGAAAACTTAACTCGTCCGTCTCCTCATTTGAGATGAGAGAAAAAAGCAAGTATATTAAGTTGAAGTTTGGAAATGATATTGAGTGATGCATATAATAAGCTAATATGACCATTGATTTTTTTATTTTTTATTTTTATAATTCTTGGTTTTTCACCTTTTTTTGATGTCCTTTATTAACTTTGCTCCTTTCAGGCACATAGTTGTCTATTGCGTTGTTTTAATGATACTAATATTGTGTGTGTGTGTGTGCTTTTTCGGCATTTTTCAAGTTATGTTGCTTTTCTATATTATTGCAGTATTAATTTTTTACTTATGTTCTGAAGTCTTTTTTCTACTTTTAGCTTTGTCAAAAGAGGCCCTTTAATATTAATAAACTTACTAGTTCTTTTTAACCAATGCTGCCAATTTTTTTATTAGAATTATTTTCTCATTGATGTGGATTATTGTTGTTTTTAATGTTGTTGTCGTTTCCTTTGTTGATTTTTTTAGTTTTTGTTATTTATATATTCATTTGTCATTTTCGGTCCATTTTTTTTTGAGGTTTTTTGTCGTTTATGTACTGGCTTTCTTTTTTTTTTTTTTTTTTTAATTTTTGTGGGGTTTTTTTTTTTCATTTTTTCATTTTTGTCGTTTTCAACTTTACAAGGTCGTAGTTTTTTAAAAGCCAAACCAGTTTTCAAGCTCACAAGTCGTTTTCTAGTTTGAAATTTTCTATACTATTGCTTCCTGATGCGATTCCCTTTTTATGAGGTTATTGACGTTTTCAGTTATATTCTCTTTTTTTTTTTTTTTTGGTTAATTATTTTCGATATTCTTGTTGTTTAACTTTGAATCATTATGTTGCAGGCTGTCCTCAAACGGTACCTTATATTGTTGATTTTTATTAGTTCATTGTCATTTATTTCATAAATTGATGGTTTTTCCATGTTTTTGTTTCTTATATATATGGATCTCCCTTTTTTTTGGTCATTTTCTAATGTAATTAACCTACTGAGCAAATTAAGGAGAGAGGAATCAAGTCATTACCCGGAATACCAAAACCATATGAAATACCATTATCGTGTAACATGTTTATTTACTTAAGACCAAAGTCGTTGATCATGTTTTGTTACATGCAAGTAACTAACCGTTATTTAAAATTACTTAGTAACTGAAGATCATGGACAAACTTCCTCTCAAGCCTTTCAACTCATGGGGCAAACTTCTTCTGAAGCTTTTCAACCACATCCTTGTCTAACATGAAAGCTCTAGCGAGCACCTCAGGGTTGATGGGAGGGTCCGACCCGAACACGGGGTCAGCAATGGTGATGGTTCCAGCCAGTTGGCTGCCGAACCCGGAGAAGGCCACAGCCGGGCACTTCCCAATGTTGAACTGGAAGTGAATCATCCCAATCGGGAACACAAACACGTCTCCCTTGTGAAGAATCTTGGTGAAGAGGCGGTTTCCGTCCTGACGACACGAATCCGACGTATAGCGTGCCTTGGGCGAGGAAGAGGATTTCGGTGCTGCGCGGGTGGGTGTGAGGTGGGTTCTGGCCGTAAGGCGCGTAGTTAATGCGCGCCAGTGACACGCCGAGAGTGTTCAGCCCCGGAATGTTGTCGACGTTCAACTTGGTTACGTTGGATCCCACTGCATTGTTTGTGGCTCGAGGGATGTTGAGCCCTGAGAAGAAGAAGTCCTCTGCCTTCACCAGCTTCAGGTCCTTGCAGAATTTCCCGTTCACAAACACTGATATTATATGAATCAAATTAATACTTGAAGTTAGAGAATAGAAAACAATTAAATAAAAAAAATATTAATATTCCATGAATATTGGAAAAATATATCTTTACCTCGTAAGAATTATATGTTGCACAAACATGGAAAAATTACATACATTTGCTTCCATGAGGACCATATTATTGTGAATATCATGGCAGGGATTATTAGAGAAAAATAAAGAGATTATTAACGTGGAAAAATGACACTTACAAACATGTTTGGGGTCATCAATAGCTACACAAAAGTCTTGGAGAGGGCCGGGGTCATAGGCACATGCAATGTAGGTTGACAAAGCCTAAGCAACAAGTGCCAATACGAAATCAATACTGGCCTTCGTCATCTCTAGTGAGCCAATTATTCTCTGCTATATATGTCTTGATAAATTTATAATGCTTTGATTTAGAGAGAGATGACCAATCTTGCTTGCCGTTACGTCTAAATATACATAGGCGAGCTCATGAATATAGTTTTCAATGCCCATGCATTGAGAGTACATTTCGATGCCCAACAAAACATAGTTTTCATTTACACGTCTTTTCCCGTTTCCATTATATTATCATTATTGTTTGTTTTTTAAGGAATCGAAATCTCTATGTCCATGCAAAATATACTTGTGGAAAATATTCTTTATCTAGATATTTATTTTACTTGTGTTTTGCACAATCTAATAAATACTAGGACAAATAAAAGAAAAAAAAAATAGACGTTGCATGCAACTACCAATATTGGATGGTAATATAAAATACTGCACCTTACTCATGAATTTGTCCATTTTTAAAGTTTCTCGTCATTTCGTTGTCAATAAGAATCCTTATTTTTACCAAACAATTGACCTTAATACTTTGGCCAGTAATTTTTTGTCAATTTCTTCCAATCAGTTTTCTCTTATTGCCCAACAAAACATTCTAGTTTATGAAATGTAACAGCGATAGCTTTGCATCTTTCAAATGGTCTATTTTTGGTTCCGGTGGGCCTTTAATCTTTTCTAGTCTTACACCGTCACCAACATGCGTCTCGCCATTGTTGCTGGCGGAGCCAGAAAGTTTTTCTAGTAGGGACTTGAATTAAACTAAAATTTTTAACTAAATTACACATTATTACTATTTTAATAAAGTTTAATTCAATTTTTGAAATTTATATAATTCATATAATATTGTGCTTGAGTTGTTGTTTATTTAGTATTTTAAAATTAAAATATAATAGGTTGTTTAGTAACATTCGTTTAAACGAAAACTTTTAGTTTAAACCAAAATTATTATAGAGATTTTCCTTCCAAAATTTATATCGTTGTATTATTTTTGATTCAAACCAAGGCTTTTAAATGCCTTACAATTTAAAAGATAAAATTCATGGGCATAATTAACAATTTTGAAAAGTTTTAATATAAATATTGTAAAGAAGAATTTCAATAGGGCAAAATAAGTGCCCAAAAAAAATAAAAATTGTAGGAAATGTCACTTTTTTAAAATTAATTGTAGTAAATATCAGGTTTTTTATATTTATAGTAAATGTAAAATTAATTATGTAAATAATTTATTTACTTTTTTATTTACAATGTAAATAATATTCTTATTTACATGATAAAAATTTTTTTATTGTAAATAAAGTATTTATCTCTTTATTTACAATGTAAATATTTTTTATTTACATAATAAACAAGTAATTAATATTGTAAATCTATTATTTACCATAAATATATTCAAAGTTTTATATTTATTTTAAAAAATTTCAAAAATTTAACACTTCTTACCTTCTCTAAAAAAAACAAGTTTTGGCTTATATAATATAAGTAAGTCGCTTGGGACAGTGGCCCCAACTGAGCCTAACGTGACTCCGTCGCGGTCTAATTTTGAAGGCTCATGAATCATTTTTCACCGTATAAAAATGAATTAGGGTGTTTGATTTTGACTGCATGAATCACGGGGCAACTGGGCACTAAAGAATCCAGGCACCAGAGCGCTAGGGTGACCGGAACATCCGGAGCACCTAACCACCAGACCACCCAAGCGTTTAGAGCACCTGAGCATCCCAACCACTTATATAATTGATTCCAAATTGGTTGCGCATACAGAGGAGCAAACTGACAGATTTTGCTTGTCGTTTCTCAAGATATCCTCGTTGTTTTAGGTTAATGTAGTTTACTGGTTTATGTTTGCTCAGTCTGACATCTTTAGCAGATTGCTGTCGTCTAAGTTTTATGTCGTTATTCTCCCAAGTGATGTTGTTTCAATTCTTGTCAGTTTCTTTTGGGGGTTGTACTTTTCATCTTGTTTTCAGCTTCAAGTGTCGTTTAGGTTCTTGTCGTTTGATTTTCTTGTAGTTTTCCTGGGTTATTGTCGTTTCAGTAAATGATGTCCTTTTGTTTTGTACTTTTTCATTCTTCAGATTCCGTTTCTTGATTGATGCCATTATTTTTAATGCCATTTACTTGTTATTTCCTTTGATTTCCTGTGGGTTATTGTCGCTTAGCCTAATTAATGTTGTTTTTCGTTTTTGTCGTTTTCCTGCTTATGTCGTTACTGGGTCGTTTTTGTCTTTATTTAGATGTCGCTATTTATCATTGTTATTTTCAAGGATATTCTCAGATTATATTTAATGTCGTTGATATGTTAATATCGTTCATTAGACGATGTAACCCTTGTTTTGTTCAAAACACCAGTTTTTTACCCATCAATAGGTTATAAAATTTCTGTTTTTAAAACATGGGATACTCTAATATACATTTGTATAATATGAAGAGTAAAAGTAGAATCATTAAAAAACTATTACACCAACTAAATCACAGACTAACAGATAATAAATCATTGAAAAAGTGGTCGCTAAAATAATGTCTAGACAAGGATGATTGCTTTAATCCATATATAGTTAACATAGAAAACTAAAATATCCCTATTTTACAGAACAAACTATTTTCATACAGTGACCTCTGTTCCTTTCTCTATCGGGTGAATGTGAGATTGAAATTCATGACCATTTTCATTTGTGTGGAAAGCAACAAATAATCCTTAATCAGCAGAAATTTGAGTATTATTAAATTTACAAAACAGACTTAAATTTATTGGTACTCACCAATTACAAGGATACTAAACAAATTTCTCACAACAATTCAACAACAGCAAATCAATCATCAATCATAATATTACATGAGAGAATGGTGCAAACATGACCATTCTATTTATTACACAACACAAAAGATTCTACGTTCATGACTCTTTTGTATTGTTATCAAACTAGAACTGCTTCTGAAGATATTTAACAACATCCATGTCCACTTGGAAGGCCCTGGCCAGGACATCGGCATTGATCGAAGGATTTGATCCAAACACTGAGTTTGCAATCGTTATAACTCCTGCGTTTTGGCTGCTGAGACCAGCAAAGGCCACTGCAGGCTTATGTCCCGGGTTGAACTGGAAGTGAATCAAACCAATTGGGAAAACAAACACATCTCCCTTGTTAAGAACCTTCGTGAATAGGCGGTTTCCATCTTGGTTAGACGACACAAAACCGACGTGGAGTGTCCCCTCCATGACAACAAGGATTTCGGAGCCACGAGGGTGAATGTGAGGTGGGTTTTGGCCATATGGTGCGTAGTCAATGCGAACCAATGATATCCCAAGAGTGTTGAGTCCTGGAATTTTGTCCACATTCACAGTAGTGACAGCAGAACCAACTGGGTTACTAGTGTTTCCGGCAATGTTGAGCCCAGAAGCAAAGAAATCCTTAGCCTTGGCAAGCTTTGGATCCTTGCAGAATTTCCCATTCACAAACACTGCTCGAAAGGAAAATCTTTGTTAGTTTCAAATCTTTAAAACTTGGAAAAAAATTAATTCATGTATACTTACAAGCTTTGTTGGGATCATTTGTTGCGACGCAGAAGTCCTGCAGGGGACTTGGATCATAGGCGGAGGCAATATTGGAAGTTGCCAAAGCCAAAGCAAGAACTATGAGAATGAAATGGACACCTTTCATGGTTGCTATGTATGCTATTTCTAAATATATATATCTTTCAAGTTATATTTGCTATCTATATCTTCCTTGAATGAAGGATGAGAAGCATTGGCACCACAATAGGTCTTTTTATAGATGGCAAAGTCTGAAGTAGTCTATCAAATTTACTACATAAAGCGGATGAATTAAGACTTGGTTTGTGTTTTCTACATAAAAGACTTGGTAAATTTTGATTCAGTTGTTATCTTGTTTTTGTTATATAAAGCTATTTTGATTTAGCACTTATCTTGTTATTAATATAATAAAAATTATGGACCATAGATCAACTACTCATACAGACATAAATATTTTAATCCCACAAGTTTTCCCTGAAGAAGGAAATTTTCAAATTGGAACTAGTCTTTTTTTTTTTCCTATGTATCTTACAGTGTCTTAATTTCCTTTCACGTCATTTCCCAACTCGTTCTCTATTCTTTTTCGTCTATTCGTTTCCGATCGTATAATATCTTCTGTCGCTTGAAATTGTTTTTTTTTTTTTTTTGGTTGATGGAAAAGTAGTAGTTGTTTTCCATTTTTCTTTTTCCCCTCTTTGTATTGCTGTCGTTTTTCAATAATAATTTCCGTAGCTCATATGTTTTGTCGTTTAAGAAAATGATGCTGCTACTTATTTCACAGTCAGTTGACTCGCTTCTCAAGTTGATGACGTTCTAAAATCATTGTCGTTTTTGTTTGATGTTTTGTAGTAATTCAAGTCCGTTTCCACGTATTGTTGTTTCTCAGAGCCATGCGTTCTTCGGAACTTGATGTCCTATCCTCAGATCGTTTTCGGCTTTGTGTCGTTTTACATTTGATTTGCTTTTCTAGATCTTGTCATTTCAATTCTTAGAATAAATGTTTTGCTTTCTTGGTTTACCGAAGGTCATTTTCCTATTATTTTTATGTAAGGCCTGCAATTTCATACATGATACGATGACACACAATACGAAAACGACACAAGATAAATAGGTTTGGACCGCACATTAGTAATTGCGCCATAAATAGGTTGGCACGAATAACACGAAAATAAACGGGCTAGATTTGTGCTAACACGTTTAATTAAACGGGCCACAAACGTGTCGACACGGCATGATACAACTCGCTCATTTATAACACATTTAAACTTAAAAATAAAAATATTTAAAATATTTGTAGTAGGTTAGTATTAATTAGATATTGTGTTTTTGTTAATTTTTCCCATTGGCCTTTTTTTTTAATTTTTTTTAATTTTTAGTTTACTGGGTCACAAACGTGTCATATGCGTGTTGTTATCGTGTCAACTGTCACAACCCACTTAGTAATCGTGTTAGTCGTGTCGTGCGGTGTTACGTGTGCCATAAACGGGTTGTGTTTATGTTTGCATTTCTGATACGTTTATTAATCGTATTGTATTTGTAATCGTCTTAAATGTATTGTGTTGTAAACATGGTGATACAAACATAACATAACATAACAGGACCACACTGCCAGCCCTATTTTTATGTCGTCTCATATATAACCGTCCTTTTAATGCTGTTGACGTTTTTAATAAAAGTGCTTTGTTTTCTTGTTGTCGTTTCTACCATTATAAGTAAAAGTAGTTTAGCTTACATTCCCCCCCCAAAAAAAAGTGGGCTTTATTGTTGTTTCGCTGCTTATTGTGTTGTCGTTTTCATGTTTTTTTTGTGGCTTTTAAGTTATTAATATTTTATGTTTGGCATTGTTTAATACATTGGCGTCGTTTTATTACGTTATGTCGTTTTCTCAATGATGTCTTTTTTCTTTTTTGGTGTCGCTGTTGCTTACTCCGGTGATTCCTTTTATTGGTTTATAACGTTTTAGGATTTTTTTTTTTTTTAATTTTTTTATATCAGGTTGATGTTATTTTAACATTATTGCAGTTTTTATTTAGACGACGACATATGTTGCTGTCGTTTTCTCAAATGATATCTTTTTGTACTATTGTCGTTTCCAGCTACTACGTGTCAATGGAATAATATCCCATCGGTACCATTGGAGAATTTCTTGGCTATACTGTAAGAATATTGTAAGAGGGTTAGAAAATTTGACATGTATTTCTTGAATTTTAGTGGGACGATCATGTTTTTCTCTTTCAGAGATAGATCTAACTTGAATGTTTCCAAACGCCCTCAGTTTGAGGCTTCCCTGCCTGCGCATACGAGAAAATTGGGAGAGCAGAGATCAGATCATTCAAATCAAGGGAAAACGTTAACAAAATTGGATAAAATAGTATCTATCGCCATTAAATTCATAAGATCAGTAGCAATTACACGTAACCAACAATCTCTAATAAAAATGATTTAAAAATACTTTTATTTCCAAAATTAATTTGGATCGTTTGTCTCTAAAGTTAAGTAGGTGCCACATGTGCACATGTGAAGCTGGAGAACTAAAGTAAAAAATGTAGTCTCATATAAATTAAAAAGAAAGTAAAGCCATGATCTACTTTGAACCTTGTATACTGGACTTTTCCTTTTGCTTTTCAAGACATGCCGAAATTTAGAGCTTTCTCCATTTTCAGAAATTTTCTTTTAAGTCTTTAGATTTCAATATAATAGAATTGAGAAAAATTCAGTTCGCTGTTGGAATAGGTTTGAAGATTATTTCAGTTTTCATTTCTTTATTCTATCTTTGTTTTTTCCCCTTGTGAGATCCATCAACATCCGGCGACCTAGAATGTAGTCCTTTGAGAACAACGAGGTCGTCGAGTTGCCTTCGGTTGGCAATGCCTTGAAACATCTTGTCCAACTCCGGCTCATCAAGATATCAAAACCTACCGTCACGTTCTGAGTTAATGAGACATTTCTATGAACTTTAAAAAAGTATCGCTTTTCTTAGTGCCTATCCGAGTTTATAAATTATGTGATGAGCTGCTTCTACTGCCTGTACACGAAGCAGAAGCGGCTCAAATTTTTGCTGTTCGGCTTCAAATAGTAGCACTTGAAAAAATCATATATGTCGAAATCGATTCTAGCCTCCTCTATTAGAACCTTAAGGGCAATTAGTAGTCGGACCCCGTTTGGTATAAGTTGTGTTATGGAGATGTAGAAGTGGCCTATGATCTTGATCATAAACTCTGGAATCGGTAGTCGAAGGCCAAGCTCAAACCATTTGGTGTACGCACAAAACTTTGTGTATTTGCTTGCTCCCTGGATGAGGCAAACGTATTTCCACGTTCACATAGAAACTTGGCATTGTTTTTGATCTTCAAGCTCGTTACCTTCAAAATGTGACGAAGTCAAAGAGATTCTTGGTCAACTCGACGTCTATGGACGAGTAAAATTACAGAATGCAATGAACTTAGAAGCTGTGACGTCCATGGATGAGTAAAATTACAGAGTGCAACCAACTTAAGAAGCTGTGTATAAGGTGTGAGGGTGGAGTGTGAATTAGATTGAGTGTAGTACTTGCATAATCACTTGTGTACAACACCATCTTAGGCCTTTTGATCACACACTAAATGACATCTTCGGTCACACACTTAATGACGTGCCAAGAAAATAGAAAACAAAACAAAAAGACCTTCTAACCCAGAAAAGAGAAGGATACATGTAGCCTCATGTGAGAGGTGTAGATTTTTAGGAAGGAGGCTCTGGAGTCGAGGACAAGGACAATCGTTTTCGTACAATTAATTTGGTGTAATTCAATGTGTCTTTTTTTTTATCGTTATTTAAAAAAATAATCAAGAAATAATTCGTGAGCCTTTGCGAGTTGTTTATTTTCCAATTGAAGATTTGCAATTACCTAAAAAAAAAAAAAACTGGAGATTTGCAATAATGGGCCACTAGATGGGAAGTCTGTGATGCGTGATTGGACGGACGGTGAGGCCGGACGAGAGTATGAGAGGCTTGTTTGTTGGGACTTGAGAGTTAGGAATTGGGAATTGGTGTCAAATGTTCCTGCTAATTTTCTGACTACAGATGCGTTTCAAGCTTAAAATTACAATAATACAACTGAACTTTATTCTCTCTAAAAATAGTTTTATGTTAAAACTTGTACCAAATTTAGTACGTAAACTGAACAAAATGTGTCAAAATTGGTTCAGTGATTAAATGAAATTGATAAAAAAATGTTAAATTTAAGATGGCATATCAACTTTAGTTCTTAAACCAAAAAAAATAATGTCCCAATAAAATTAATCCTTACGTAATTAGATAAAAAAAAAGTCATAAAAAAGTCATACATAGGCAACTTAGTCATTGTATTAAAATATTTTTTTATAACTCGGCCTTGGTCCCTAGTTCTGCTATTATCATGACCTCAATCGCAAGAAAAAAACTATATTGGAAGCCCATCAACAAATATATATGTATATATGTATGTATGTATGTATCATTATGCATGTACACGTGTGTATATAAACCTTACCATTGTTGACTTTTTTTGAACGATCCATGAGAACAAGCGCAACATTTTTCGTGGAAGATTAGCTAATTATCATCGCTTGATTAAAAAGAAATATTTAGACGTCGTTAAATGGTACTGTCGTTTTCCCAAATGGTATCTGTTCCTACTATTGTCGTTTCTATTTTATTTCGTGCAATATACTATTGTCGTTTGTAAGAAGTGTTTCCCTAAATGAAGCCTTTTCTAGGCTCGTTTGGCATAGCTTCTGCTTATGCTTTTAGTCAGTAGAATAAGAGAAATAAAAGTTGTAGCTCTTCAGTAAGTGTTTGAAACTATAATTTAAAAAAGCTTTAATGGGTTAAAACATTTTCAATTATTTTTAAAAGTTGTAAAAATATTATATTTAAGCTTATAATGTATTATTGATACTCTAATATAAGTTTTAAGTCTATTTTAAAAGTGCCTTTTTGAAAAGCTACATTTTATAGCTTTGACAGAAAATATTTTTATAGAGAAAAAGCTCTTCTAACAATTTACCTAGATATTTTCAAAAGCTGCTTTTAGGACTCAAGAAGCCAAAAATAGCTTTTAAAGAGCCCTCCCAAACAAGCCCTTTGTGTCGACGTTGTGTCTTATGCTGCTACCATTTATTGTGATCGTCGTTTTTAGGTTGTCGCTTTTTTCTTGCTTGCCTTTTTTCTGGTCATTTCGTGTGTCGTTTTGTAAGATTTTTGTGTGTGTGTGTGTTTTCTGATACAATCCGGGATTGAACCGGTGCCCTTCTATTTCCAGTTCCCCACGCTATCCTACCCGTGGCTATTGACCTCTTGGTCATTGTCAGATTTCTGAGATTATAACGTTCTTGAAAGAAACAACCTAGCCTCACTGCCGTCTATATTCTGCTGTCATATTTCTTTTGACGCCTTCTTTTAAAAGGCATTTGAGTATGAACTATTCGCAGTAACACAAAAAATGACAGCCTTGGATGACATATGTTTAGTTAAACAAGGGGTGAAATTCAGAAAAGTAGCTACATAAATACTCAAGCTTCAACAATGGCGGGAAAGTCAGTCAACAGATAAAGAAGTTTTTGAGTAGTTATACTTGCTATTGCGAAAAAACAGTCTTATATTCAATTAATCAAAGCCACGGTTTGTTATCCATCACATATTAAACCTCGGTGAACAAATTAATACCATGTTTATTTGTAAAATTTTGACACGTATTATTTACACAAGACGCATAGAACTTTTTTTGACAACGTTACATTTTCTTTTACTGAAAAAAAGGAAATAGAAGAAATTGGAAGAGGCAACGAATTAACGAGAAGTAATATTTGAACACTTATCCACCAAGTAAAGGAAAATTCTTTAAATGCAGATAAATAAATAAATAAATAAAAGAACACCAGCTTTTATTACGTGAGAATAAAGCGATGGTGCTAATGAAGAATACTAAACAAGGTCATGATCTTTCAAAATCACTAAAAAAACAAAACTTTTTGTCACATTAATTTTTAACATAATTTTTAGTCACAATAAAATATTATAACTAATATACATTTACTCACAACTTTTAGTTCAATTTTTATTGTAACTAAAACTTTTAGATATTGGGTTTTTAATCATGAATGTTTCTGTGGCTAAACATATCATAGCTAAAAGTTTTAGTTCACAAAAAAAAAAAAAAATTGAACTAAAGTTGTAACTAAATACACATCAGTCACAATATTTTATTGTAACAAAAAATTTTGCTAAAAACTGTGTTGTGACTAATACTCACATTTTTTTATAGTGAATCATAAGTTAATATTATATTGTACTAAATTTTGGAACTATTTTCATAAGGTAAACTTCTTTTTCCTCTTTTGGGTGCATATGAGATTGCAATTCATCACCATTTTCATTCAATTTCCTTCAAGACACTATTAGAGTTTTTAAGTCACATTTTATTGAAATTGTATAACACACATGAATTTATAGGTACTGAAAATACAAAGACACAACAACGACTGAGCAACGTCGGCAAATCAATCATAAACTGATATGAGAGAATGGTGCACACATGACCATTCTATTTATTACATTTATAACATATTCTAGGTTAAATGGCTGTTTCTTGGTCTCTCTAATCGGAGCCAGCCCAGAATTTCTTCTGAAGTTGCTCCACCACTTTCTGGTCGAGTTGGAAGGCCTTGGCTAGGACTTCAGGGTTGATGGGGGGAACAGATCCAAACACTGTCTTTGCTATTGTAATAGTTCCTGGATTCTGGCTCCCGAAACCGGCAAAGGCAACTGCTGGGGTCTTTCCTAGATTGAACTGGAAGTGAATCAAACCAATTGGGAACACAAACACATCACCCTTGTTCAGAACCTTGGTGAAGAGGCGGTTTCCATCTTGGTTCGATGTGACAAAACCGACATAGAGTTGTCCCTCCATGACGACTAGGATTTCGGAGGCACGAGGGTGAGTGTGAGGCGCGTTTTCGCCATATGGTGCGAAGTCGATGCGAGCCAATGATACCCCAAGAGTGTTGAGTCCAACAATTTTGTCCACATTCACATTAGTCACAACGGACCCAATTTGGTTGTTGGTGTCTCCAGCGATGTTGAGCCCCATAGTGAAGAAATCCTCAGCCTTGACAAGCTTTGGATCCTTGCAAAATTTCCCATTCACAAACACTGCTCAAAAGTAATTTTTTGTTAGTTTGAAATTACTTTCAACATGAAATTAGAGAGCGGTTATTAATAGTGTTTGTGAGAAGAGTTCGAACAATTAGTTTTGTAGCATATTAGAGTTTTATATTGTAACTCATTTTTGTATTACACTATATTATATTATGTTAGAGCTTTACATTATTTACGGTTCAACATGTTAAAAAAATTAGTGCAAAATAAGTGAAAATTTTGTAGCAAGAAAAGGAAAAGTACGTATACTTACAGGCCCTTTTAGGGTCATCTATTGCTACACAGAAGTCCTGAAGAGGGCTGGGGTCATAAGCAGAGGCAATGAAAGTTGCCAAAGCCAAGACAGAAAGTGCTAAAAGGATACTAACGCCTTTCATGTTTGATATTCTAGTATATATGTTATAGATCTCTATGAGTTTTGATAATATTACTTGAGTGAGGGGATGGGAAATATTGCTTAGAATTCATGATCCATTTATAGATGGAAGTCTCTGAACCACTCTATCTTAATCCATGTCGACTTGGTTTGTTTTTTCTCTAACTTGGTGTTCAACTACTCATACTTATTAATAATTTATTTTTCCTAGTTTTGCGTCCAGAAGGGAACTTTGAATTGGTCAGTTTGGGTATCTTCCAGTGCATTTCTTTCTTCTCTAAGCTTTAATAATGCCTCGAAAATTATAGCTAACGTATAAAGCTCTTGAATCTTATCCTTTTTATATTGGTATTCTTTTCTCTTCTATTAGAGCATGTTTGGCATACCGTATTATATTGTATTGTATTGCATTGTATTATATTATATTATATACAAAAAATGTAATGCAATATAATACAATACAATATAATACAGTGTGTTAAACAAACCTTTGGTACTTGTTTTGCCACAGCTTTGATGGCGTGTTTAATTGTGTCATTTTGAAGGGAAATTTTACACAAACCATGTCAATTTCAAATGTAAAAAGAAGACTTGGTCTCTTATGGGAACTAATATTCAAGAAGTATTCACCAAGGTTCTTATATATTGTGGATTACTTGATAATGTTAATAATATTGCAAGTAGAAATTGTTCAAACGTACCATTAGATATCCCTGCTTCTTATGGCAGTCATTACAGGAAAACGTAGAAAAGACGGTGTGAATAGAACTCTTAAAAGATTGATCTAATTTTCTAAAGAAGGACTGATTCCTAATCAATGAACGGATTGACTAGAAATATTTCACTTTTGACTGAGCAAATTACCACAAACACACTCAAACTCTCCTTTTTCTCTTATGGAGTGACAATGTCAAGTTTTTCTATACCACTTCATATTTTATACTTTTTGTTAAAATAAATATTGCATTATTGATAAAAACTTCTAGATTGATTATTCCAAGTTAAATAAGATGAAATGATTTAATTTTTAGGATGTTTAGGAATATAGGTTTAAATTATTGGTTTAAACCAATTTAAAAATTAAAATCATTATAGCATATGAGAACTTTACATTGTAGTTTATTTTTTTCTGATTATATGTGAAAACTTT
This sequence comes from Artocarpus hirsutus, assembly GCA_946598075.1. Lineage (NCBI taxonomy): Eukaryota > Viridiplantae > Streptophyta > Magnoliopsida > Rosales > Moraceae > Artocarpus > Artocarpus hirsutus. The sequence continues at coordinate 17,282 of CAMOHE010036997.1, forward strand.
ACATTGTAGCAACTAAAAGTTTAGTTAAAACTAAGAATGTCAAATTTCCTACTATTTGACGCGTTCTTTCTCATAGTCTCTTGCACAATGACATTTTCAGATGACAAACGTTTTAGTTGAAGAAGTGGCAAAATTTATAAATGTTGATGCTGTAGAAAGTCCTGCGACAGATAAAACGTCTCGATCATTGCTTTGCAAAAGACACAGTCTGATTCAAAAAAGTCAAAATCCTCGTTTTCCAAATGTTACTACGAATTCAACGTTGGGTTGGCTGGGCAATCACATCATGCATTAGGGAAATGTTTACAAACGCGATACAAAACCATATTCAAATCGTTAAAAAGTTGATCCAACTGAGAAACCAACAGTTCTTATTTGTAGAAAAATAAATAGTTTTAATCATTTCTACTTTTAAGAGTTTCAAAACGGAAAGAACTAGTATTTTTAGCCATTGACGTTACTTTTTAACAGTATAATTTGTGAGTATCTATATTATAAATTTACAACACATGTCATAAAACTGTTATTATTTACATATTAGACTATTAAAAAATTAATCCAATAAATAAACAATAGTTTCTAACGGTAGCTAGGAAAAAATTAAATAATTCCTACCGTCTGGGGCACCCAACTTTTAAGAAATATGACATTTATCCTTTGGACCTTGTTATATTTTCTGCAAGCAAAATATTAAATTAATTAAGCCAATAATAACGAACCTTTTCCTAGGATAAAATAAATAAATAAATAAATAAATAAAACTGTAATCGGTAATGGATGTTGGATTAATAAATTAGTTACTTCAGATGTTCTCCGCAGGCTTGCATGCAAGTAGAAAGTTCTATTTATGCAGATAAAAAATGATAATAAAGAAAAATCCTTTTCAACATTAGAATAAAGCAAGACCGCTGATAAAGAAGTATATAATAAGACTAACCAGAAAACAAAGTGGTTGATCGAGGAGCTGAGACGCAGATTTCATGGCCTGCAACTGTTAGAAATTATCATTATATGATTCTGTCAAAATATTTTGGGTATCTTAAAAATTTTCTTTTGAACTTTATCCTCAATTTTACTTTAGTTACTATTTATTTTTGAAGCGTCCGAAGCATTATTCATGATTTATCATTTTGTTTTAATTTTAATCATTTTTGTAGTGTAAAAGAGATAATAAAATATACAGGTAGTGGTGACAAAAATGGTATTTTACTAATTGAACACAGAATATATGAATGTGATTTTTTTACCAAAAAATGTAAAATAACATACTATATTAACTGAATATTATATGTATTTTGTTCAGCTTTTAACACCTAACTAATGAAAAGGGCTAAAACTGAAACAGACAGATAGATCATAGATTAAGTTTAGAACGATTCAAAAGTCAGGGACCAAGTGAGATTGACAGTAAAGGATCATTTTTAAAATTAATGCAAATATTTTATCTCTACTTAATGATGCAATTAGACCTACTAATTGCATATTTATGCGTAATCATGAGCTAAGAAAGAATATGTTAATGCATGGATCTTGGGCAAAGAACATATATACACATATACGTTTATGTGTGTGTGTGTGTGTGTGAAATAGAAACAGAATATACGAAGATATAGTTGGATGTGCTAATTAAATGCAATGTGCGTTTCCCATGAATCATAGGCCTTTTGCTGTCACCATCCCCCATCATACTTTTAAAAAAATTAATTAATATTTGGTATATTAATTTCTTCTTCTCCTCTCAAATGATTAATTCCTCAACTACCTTTCCGTGTATGCAGATGTCATATAGATGCTTAAGTTAAAAGCGATTTTATACGTAGATGAGTGTGGTTTCAGTGGATACATTTTTATTAATAGATACGGTTATTATTAACTGTGTGATATAAATTAAACGGTTGTAATGAATTGAGTAATTGACCAATTAAAAAATTTATAATAATTGATGATATTGAATTCTTTTACACATCATATCAACAATTATTATTAAAATATACATTAATTGAAAATATAACGATTAGAAACTCACCATGCAAAACAAGTCCTATGCATATATTATAATAATAATAATAATAATATTATTATTATTATTATTATTATTATTATTATTATTATTATTATTTGTGAATTATATTAAGTAACTTAAGTACAAATTTTGTGAGTTAAAGTTTACGCTTGAAAATTTGTTAACTATTTTAAGAGCAATTTTAGTATCACAAGAATTATTGTTTAAATCTAATTTTTTTTTTGAAAATTTTAGTAAGAATAAAAAATGGGATTTTTAAGATTACAAATCATGTCATAGTCTTAAGTGAAGAAAGAATGCAATAAGGATGAGAACTAGGCAATAAGCAAGGAAAAAATAAGTTAGAAAGCTTAATGTTGCAGAACGTGTTGCAACAAATTTTAAGATAGAAATGTAGTTTAAAAAAATACTACATGAAAAATATGAAAATTATACCATATAAAAATTATACAGTATTAAAACAATGCAGTATAAGAAATATACTACATAAAGATAAGTAGTATAAAATTTAGACTGTATAAAGTTAAGTAGTATAGGAATTATACTATGTGAAAAACATAGAAAAGTATGAAATGTTGTGGAACCATTAAAACAATGTAGGAAAAAAATTACTGACAATATAGGAAATATACTGGTAACATAAAAAATATTATCAGTGTACATTTAGACTATGTTAAAACATATAGGATCCACTAAAGTGCCACCCAAAAGGTGGAATTTTTTCCACATCTCCCCCTATATTGGCCGGTTTTAGCATGTGATGGAGACATGATTTTAATTTACAATTTAGCCTAAAAATAAGTTATTTTGCAAATAAGGACCATGGTGACATTTTAAAAGGAATGGCCACATTTTCCCGTTCTAGAATCTGGTCTTGGCCATAGATTTGGAGTAAATTTTTTATTCCCTAAAGTGATGTTTTGAGTGGATAAAGGTTTGGTTAAATATATATATATATATATGTATCTTTTTCTTCATCAGTTTTTGCTCCATAAAAAACCAAGGAACCCATATTCCCACCATAAAAATCGGCCACGATCTCCTTCCTCCCTCTCAAATATTTTTCAAAATAACAACCACAAATCCATTTTAAGAAGCAAGAGCAAGTGCTCTTGATTGAGAAGTTTTCAATGTAAAACTCTAACTCTGCCTAGTGTTCTAGAGGATTTCTCTCAAGTTTTGTAGGAGATTTTAATGCTATGTTATGGATAGTTTTCAAGGTTTTAGAAGCTTTCAAGGGCAAAAAGGAGGAGAAAAACACTTTGGATGCTCTAGGTAAAACCCTAGTCTCACAAGCTATGTTAAAGTTCGTATTTTTTATGCATACCATATGTTTGGTGTATATTATTAACTATGGCATGTAAGAAAAATATTGTGGTATGTTTTGTTTATGCAATGTGTGGATGATGGATAGTTAAAAAACCTAGGATTTAATGTTAAAAGTAGAAAGTATGACAAACTTTGTTAAAACACAAAGTTTAAGCACTTAAAGTGTTTGATAAAATGATTTTGGCTATGACATAAAATTTTATAGCATGTTTAGTTTGGATGTTATTGTAACGCCCGCCTAAATTTATGTAACGGATTATGTTATGATAGGTAACGATGTTAAATGTTATATTATGATAAGTGTTATGATATATAATGTGATGGTGCTAACCATTTTATTTTAAGTGTTATGACAGGTGACGCTCACGTGGAATTGTTGTGCTCAAATGTTCATGTCATTAATGCTATATGTTTAATCATATTTTTTTATTATTTTATTTTATTTTATTTTATTGATAATTAAATGTTATGAATGATTTTTAAGTGTTAAAGCAGATCGGCAGGCCGAAATGATTTCCTCAGAACGGCAAGCCGATGGTATATCATCGGTAGGCCGGACTTCAGAGATCGACAGGCCGAAGATAGAGATCGACAGGCCGATGACAGCTGACAAGCAGTCAGCAAAAATTTCATAAAAATTGTGATAAGGTTGAATTTGTGATAAGAATGATTTATTTTGAATAATTAACATAATTATGGGATGATTTGTTTAATTTTGGTAAAGAAACATTTGACTTTTGAATTATTTGAATTAATAGATAAGTTTTCCCCATTTACAAAAGCATAGTATGGCAACCCGAACCGTTTTCGAAAGTTCTGACTTTTTCCCCTCAATCTTCTCTTTCCTACACGAATTTTGGCCCCTAAATTAGTTAGAAAATTCTGATATTGTAGGAGGAGAGTGTAACGTGTAACGTATTCATTTTTTTTTTACGTTTTGTCTCTCCCTCTCCCTCTCACTCTCACGTACTCTCTCTCTCTATTTCTCTCTTTCATTCTCTCTTCCTATCACATTTCTCTTCTTCTTCTTCTTCTAAAAATTTCCCCCTGTTATTATTTGTTAAAATATTGACATTTCTTTGGCATTAATTCAAGGAGTTTTAAGAAGAATTCGTTTTAAGGTAAGAGTTTAATTTTTAAGCATGGCTGAAATTTTCTTCTCTTCAAACCGACTGTCATATCTTCATCTAGGAACTTTGTTTTACTCTGAATTTTTAGTATGTTAATTATGCATATGTTTTGTGATTCTCCTCCAAATTTCACGTTAATTCAAATTTTCTATAAAAAGTTATGAATTTTCTTCTCTCCATTACTCGCAGTAGTTTATTGCTGATTGTTCATGTTGCACAAATGTATGGGTGTTATTTTTAATGCAAATGAATGTTTTATTGCATGAAAA
>CAMOHE010036998.1:0-12811 GCA_946598075.1 Artocarpus hirsutus
TAGATACTAATAGACTTAGTTATTGTACGTTTAAGATTGTTTGTGGTTCTGTGGAGTTAACGTGTAGAGGACCAGGACTGTGGTTGGAACACCAATATGAGAATTGAGGTAGGACTTCTATCCTTTCCTTGGTAGCCAATTTTAAATGTTTTGGCCTTAAAAAGGATTTTTAACAAAAAAATTATTTTCAATGAGGGATTGAAAAGGGTTTTCATCGACTATTTTTATAAACAATAGATTGAGGTGATTTTCATAATAAACCTTATAAGGAATGTAAATGATTATATTTGGTAAAACGAGATTTTAATAATTATATAAACATATATATAAATATATTTAAGGGCACGATGCCATATTAGAGATAGGGTTGTGAGAGTGCGACCTTGAGGGCAGGTCCCGAAACCTAACTGGGCCACTACGGTGGTGATTTACATATAGTTTGCCCAGGAAAAAGAAAATGATATTCTTTTTGGTCGACCAATAAACAATTTTGGTAAGAATTAATTTTATTGAATTTTATTTATTCTTTTATTAAACTCTATCTTTTAAATAATTTCTTGAATGAAGAGATTTTCTTTTAAAATAAAATGTTTTGATACACATAGTCCTACTGAGCGTTTCGCTCAAATTTTATTTGTTTTAAACTTTCCCCTTTTAGGTGGATTTCAGCTTAGGATCAGAGAAGAGTCCCTAGACAGGACATTCGAGCTGTAGAAGAACCCAGTAGGTTATTTAAATTTTAAATCAAGGCATATATAACTTTAACTTTCTCTTTCTTCATTTTAAGCTGTGGTTGTAATTTAATATTGTCAATACTATGTGTGTGCACAAGATGTGGGTCAGTGGGACCCATTCTCGTTTCTCCTTATTTCTTAATCATTATTTTCTTACTGTTTATTTTGTTATTCTTATTTGCTTAAATATTAGAATTGCTTGTTTTAAAAAGATCTTAAAATTTTCACCTTTTCATAAATAATTTATTAATTCTTAAATTCATGTTTTGACTAAATTTTTATTTAATTAATTTAATTAAACCTTCACGTCACCTCTCGTACTCATACCTGCCCCACCCTCATGTAATATTCGTATACCCTCCTTGTTCAAGACGCGTACCCACAGATACTCCTGCCTACCAATAAGAATGCCATCCCTAATTGGACGTGTTTACCCGACTCTGCTTTTGTGATTGCTATTATTTCGGCAACTTGTTGCGGGTCAGATTAGGCGCAAGTCAATAGGTGTACAAAGAGGGGTATGGCATGATGTAAGCTAAAGCATCTCTTCAATTTTTCTTATGGGTATTCTCAAAAAGCACTTTTGTCCAAATGATTCATACATTTTTGTGAGAGTGTGGTATAATCTCTTTATTCTAGAAAAAAAAACAAACATGTGAAAGGAATATAAATAAAGGATAACCACAAACTTCTAATCATGGTATACATGAACAAAGGTCCTTACATATAAATGGCCAGGCCTCAAATTATGCCGAAACATAATGATTTAACTTTTACCCACCTAGCCAAGTTTAGTCCAAATTCAACTCTATGTTCCCACTTAGATTCACAAAATCCCCTCGTGGGGATTTTCAGTAGTATTTCCCCAATTTCACACCTTATGATTTATGATAATAAAGTTTAATAATTCCATTTAATTATTCTTAATCAACAACCAAAACCCACGTAAAAACATCACGTTCATGACCAAAGAACGCTCGCCATAGCAAAAGCCAATAAATAGCCCTTGTCCTTGAGAGTCGAGTGATTATCATAAAAGCTACCAAAACATAAAAACCAAAAAGAAGAAGAAAAAGAAAAAGAAAAGTAGATCAAATGGGAAACAGTATCGGAGGAGGAAGAAAGAAAGTAAAGGTAATGAAAATCAACGGCGAGACGTTCAAAGTGAAGATCCCAACAAGAGCTTTTGACGTTACAAAGGATCATCCGGAACACGTCCTCTTGGATTCAGAAGCCGTCAAGCAATTCGGCATAAGAGCAAAGCCTTTGGAACCACAACAACATCTCAAGCCCAACAGGATTTATTTTCTGGTGGAGATTCCTAAGTTTGCTACTTCCGAGGATTATAATAAAAATGATCATGATCAGATGAGAAGCGCACGGAGGGTCCGGTCGGGAATAAACATGAGCGCCAAGGACCGCCTCGAGTGCCTCATGCTATCCCGGCGGTCTGTTTCGGACCTGACGCTGGTCAGGCCGTCATCGTCATCGGGCCTGCAGGGCTCTGGCGGGCTGCGGCTGAAGATGAGGCTGCCCAGGGCGCAAGTTCAGAAGTTGGTTGAGGAAAGTAAAAATGAAGTTGAGGTGGCCGAGAAGATTATTCATCTTTACATGGGAAATGACGGCGCTGCTGACGGAGACGACGGAGATGGTTTGCTGCGGCGTGACGAGTTGAAGCCAGGGCGAATGGAGAATCACAAGGTTCCTCAGGTAAGGCTTTTTTTTTTTTTTTTTTTTTTGTCTTGATAAATAAAATGATAATGGTGTTTTTTTTTTCTTTATTATTTGATTCATTCCCGTGATGATGATTCGATGTGATCTTTTATGATTGGTATTATTTTATTTTTATTTGATTCGTTCCCGTTTTCACGTGATGTGTTCGCGTTTGTCGATATTTTTAAAAATAAGCTGTATTGATAATGATCAAGCAAAAAAAAAAAAAAAAAAGCTATATTGATAATGGAGAATTTAATTCATTAAAAAAAGATTACAGTGGATTCTTTAGGAAAATGTTAAATTTGCACTACGTTTCTAATATTGTTCTCATATGAAATTTTTTTTTAATAAAAAATTGGGTAATCTTGCACAATTAAAAAAAAAACACTTATAAATACCATGTTCATGTCATATCTTGATTCATCACTTTTAATTCAATTATTTAAAAATCAACCGCATTGATTGGTGTTGTACGTGAAGCATTTAAAAAAAAAAGATTATTTTTGTGTACATGTAGGGCGATTATTTCTAGCAGTACCATGGATTGTGACAATTATTATGCCTTGACATGATTATTCTAATATTCCCTGAACAAAATCATCATTATTGTAATACACGTCTCGGCCTCAATATAACTGTATTTAGTTAAGAAACAAGTTTAGTGGAATACTTAATCACTCCTGAGATCAGATTAATGATTCATTTGTTTTTCTTTGTTCTTTGTATATTATCAATAATTTATATAAAAAGAAGCGGCAAAGTGTTTTTTGGTGACTAGGATAGGGCAAGTACAGAAAATTTCTTCCTTTTAGTCAACGAGTTACTCCAAGTAATAAGTAATTGTAGTGGAAAGTTTCTCGCTCTTTCCTTCACTCACCTACTACTACTAATAATAATAATGGTAATAACAAAAGAAAAGAAAATGTCCAAACCATAAGTAATTTAGAGGATGTTTGGAAAGAGGGTGGAACCGTTGGTTATAACCACTTTTACTGCAGCATATAAAAGCTTTACATTGTAGTAATTTTTTTATTGTTATTGTAGTATATAAGAGCTTTACATTGCTTCTAACTGAAAAAATGGTTTCCACCACTTTTACCAAACACACCATAAAGAGTAAAGATCATGAAGTCAAAATGTTTGGTCTTTTTTTAATCGATGCATCATATAGGGGTGGTAGGGGTTGGCTTTTGGAAGCGCACCAAATAAAGGTGGAAATAAACAAACTTTCTATCAGAGAAAGAAGACGAGGGTGTTTGGTAGGAGGGAAGTTTGAATGGAAAGAAAAATGAGATAGAAAAACTACCAAGTAGGTTCTATTATATTTTTTCCTCTCAAAATTGGACGGATTATTGGATGGAAAAGATTATTGGTTATATAAACGAGACAAAAATACAAAATTATCCATAAAAATTATACGAAAAAAATCTAGAAACTACTTTCTCTCATGTACTTCACGAATCTTCAGCACATATCACGTTTTATTTCCTGACTAATTCTCTCCCTTGCAAACCTTCACCAATCACTACACCTTACATCTTCATCATAAATTTTCTATCTTTTTTGCCAAAAAGCTTATTTTTTACAATTTCTATTATTAAAGATTTATAAAAGTATATAGTCTAAATTTATTTAAATTATTGTTAATTTATAGTTGAATCTCCCTCCTGTTGATTTTATGTTTTGTTGTCTTCTTGAATTAAGGAGAACGTTGAATTTTTCTTTTTTCTTTTTGTGAAAATTGAAAATGAAGAATTGTATTGATTGTGTTATGTAAAAAAGTAATTATATTGACTATAAGTTTTCCATCATTGAGGTTTTACCTTCCAAACCAAACACATAGAGGTAAATTCATTTTCTTTCCTTCCTATCATACCAAACAACTAAAGAGAAAACTAAAATACTTTCTTTCCTTTTAATTTTCCATCCTTTATAATTTTCCTTTCCCTTTCATTTTCTTTCCTTCCTACCAAACACAGGGTAAATGATTATCACAAGAACTGACATATTCTCAAAAAGAGAGAGAGAGAGAGAGAGAGAGAATTTTTAACTTGTAAGCATAACAGTTAGAAGTTGATTTTGTTACACATGGCGAAATTATTGAGTTGTTAAAGCACCCTTCGAAATATCTTTGACAAGAAAAATACCATTAGTCCTATCCTACATAATTTATTTTTCCTTGTCTATGCACATTTATAAAGAAATTTTAAATTTTTTTTTAAATGAGAGATAAAGACATTTCATTATCATATATGATTAAGAAAATCTTGCTTAAAAAAATAACTAACAGTAGTATCTTTTTTTGAGCTGTTAGACCCATTAAAAAAATTATTTTGACCAAATTTAATGACTTTATAAGTTTCTAAGGGAGAAGTCCTCTTACAAAACCAATGCTGAACTTTGTATTCAAACAGATTACAAGTTCTTCAACTCTCTACCTACGCCCTGTCGGCGTTTCTTTTTTACAACCAAGTGGCAAGTACCAACCCCATGGGGTTAATAGTCAAGTATTGATATATGAATTTTTAGTGGAACCACTAGCAAACTTGGACGGTTCGAACGTGACAATCTGCCTTAGAAAGTAAAATATACATTATTATACACAACACAAACAACTCAAAGAAAATGAAGAACGTGACAATGTTCCTAACCTTGAATAATTACACTACCTTTTGAGGTATGTTTTGGTCACCCAACTAGGAATTATAACTTATTTTCAGAAAAGTGGACCACTTGCTCTGTTTCATATTTGAGGTTGGATGTAAATTTCGTCAAGTTTGTTAATTTTCTTTTCTCGAAAACAAAGGAATTCGTCGGATAATTAACTGGGTAGTGAGCACTTTTAGACGATCGAAAAGAAAAGAAAAGTCGATAAATAGTTTTAGGAGAAAACAAAACGAAAGGACAAATCAACTGTTCCATGTAGGTTGAGGCTTTGAGTGAGATTCAGCTTATAAAGGAAATTCTCATTTTGGTCAGTCAGAAGAGTCTCTTGAGTTTGTCCTTAATAAAATTTTCCTCTTCTCGTTATCCATTTCTATTTTCCCGGAAAAAAAACGGCTGGTTTGTGGTAGTTGTAGTAAGCGACTTGGCCAAAGTGTCAGTTTCATTAACCTAATACTTATCCTCACTCCCAACGCCAACTACCCGACCCTTTTTCTGTTTTTCGTTACTATTTTTTTTTTATTTTCTATTTTTTTGGGGAGGGCAAGTATATAATGGTACACAATATTCAGTACTTTGTGTTTCATGAATAATAAAAAATAAGTTGCTTGTAAGCTTTTTCTTTCTTAGTTACGTACTAAGATAAGTGGCTGAACTCTTATCATTTTATTATGGAGAAGAAAGAAACGCTAATGCATACATTTCATTCCAATTTCTAGCTAATGTATAATAATGTATATCTTACTTTCTTCTTTCTTTTTACATACAAAATTTGCAGAAACGAGTGAGTTTCCTGCCAATTGAGGAGGGAGAAATTCAATTAGCCGTAGCGACCTCTTAATTATCATATACAGCAGCCTTGGTCTATAAGCTCGCATCAGCCAAAAGCAACAAACAAACACGGGATTTGTTCCTTTTTGGTCTCCTCTTTTCTGTATATAAAATTCCTTCTGTTGTCAGCTCCTGGACTGTCTCTTACTTGTTCCTTGTTATATTACATAAGATGCATTAACTACAACAAAATATTCATCTCCCTGCATTTTCTCGACCTTATATTTTTTTACCTATAGTCGGCATCGGTAGTGTTAAACATCACATACTAATATAATAGAGGGTGACCCCACAACATAAAACCATGAATAATGTCTACGTTCTATTAGTTATGATGCTTAACACCCATGGTGCATCCAAGCATTTTTATACATCTTTTTGGTCTAATTTGTCATTGTAACGTACCCAATCTGTATTGCTATGTCATGCAATTTTGTTAAATGTACAGGTGGTGGAAGGGCGGAATTTATTTTGGTGAGGCATAAATTTATTTTAAAAGGGCAAGGGGCATAAAAAAAAAAAAATTACCAATATGGAATGGCATTGGCTTTTGGAGAACAAAACGTAGAAAACACGAGCTCCATTAATCACAGTCACAATCCAATTACAAAAGCCACACGAATGAAGTAGGCGAGCACCTTCTCTTGCTATTAAGCATTCCGCCATGCGAGGCGTAAAACGCCCATAAATAAATACACCTCAAAATGTTCCACAAAAGGACAACGTCAAACTCATTTCAAATAAGTGAACCTACCCAGCGAACTTCAAGGAATGTTTGACAATCTCATTAATGTAGTTAGTTATGTTTGGTCTCAATTCTTTCTATTCATAAAGTAAGCAAGATCAAATGAAAATAAAATTTCCAAATTCAAAGAATATTTTTGTAGGTTCTAAAAATAAATGGATAAGTTAAGAAATAATTAAAAATAACCTTTTTCAAAAACACACACATATATATATATATATTTTTCATTTAATGTGTTTTTGAATTGAAAGGGTGAAAGACATTTTTTGTCCCAAAAGATGACTTTAAGATGCTGGGATGTTAGTATTTTAAATTTATCTTTTCAAAGTATGAGTTACCAATCCGTTCATATAATAAGATGCATATAGGAATGGGGATGTTATTTTTACTTTTTTTTTTTTTAAATGGTTTTTCAAATCAACCCATTCCATTTTACACCTCCTAAAAGACACAATTAAGGAATAAAATGTAGGGGGGAAAAAACCCCACAACAACAAAGCAAATGTTACTGATCCCTAAAAACTTGACAACAGGCACCTAATATTTTATGACAAGAAAACTGTTTAATCTTCGACTAAAATTTGGTCCAAGAAGGTTAGAATATGTTCTTCCTTCTAGTTTATCTATTGAAGCAACACAAATTAGGGAGATTGCAAACTCTATTTTAAGTCACCCTACCAACATAACAAGCAAAAAAAATATTAATAATAATAAAAAAAAGAGTCGCACTGCCAACATATCAATCGAATTCCACACACTTCAGCACTTGTTCAGCGGCAATCCATCCCATTCATATGCAGTACAAGCATCATATTAATTAAAATCCATACAACATAAACTACAACCAAACAGGAAAAAAAAAAGTTCCTCAAACGTCTAGAGTAGTAGTGGTAGTGTTATTGGCAATGGTGGCAGGGTAAAAGGTGATCATGCATGGTTCGTCAAAAGAAACATGCTGTGAACTTACCAAACTAGTAAAATTTCAGGGAGGCAATTCCTCATGGAGAAGGTTTCCCTCAGAATCGTACACAATTTTCCCTGAAAAATCTAGTGGACGACAACGTTCTCCCCTCATGATCGCCTTCCTCCAAACTTCTTCCTTACTACTAGTTTGATAATCAGCTGAAAAATCTTCTTCATCTGCCTGCAACTTCCTCCAATAAATCATCTTCACCATTGAAATCCCCGAAACGAGCTTCTTGTTGCCCCCTTGGTTCGTTATAATCGTTCCTTCCTTGATCTTTTTATGTGATTTATTGGTTTTGTAAAAAGCACATACAGAGGTTACAAGAGAAAATATAGATGTAGTTGCAACTAATGCAAAGAGAAATGATATAGGACGTGTAAATGGAAATGGAAGACCATGAATGGGATAATTGAGAAATGGCCTTGCCATTGCTGTAATAATATGATCTTCTAAACAGGGTTAATGAGGAAAAAGTGGAGAAGAGAAAGCACAAAAAGCAGAGGGCATGGGGATGTTTAATCTTGCTTCAACCATATAAAAGGCCAATCATAATAACTACTCTTTGAGTTAAAATCTTTACAACCCTGTGAATGGCCAACGTTTGTGTCCCACCAAGTGCATGAATGTATATCATCTTTTAAATAACAATATACATACATATATATATATATATATATATATGCCATAAAATTCTTGCTACTTAGTTTATGTGAGATTATTACATAATAACTACTTCTAATGCTTTTAGTGTTTTTGGATGAAAATTATTCTAGTTAGTAGTTACTAGCTAGAGATAGTCATGAACCGTCTAATTAACTATATAGGTGCTAGCTTGGATGGCGTGCTATGATTGGCTGTAAAACCTACTGGGCTTTCACCGCATTTTTGACAGTGACTGTTTTGTTTTGTGGGAGCTACAATAGAATAATTGGGACTCTAAGTAGTTCAAAAATCTACAGTGAGACATTTATGGGAGTCACTTTGCTTGCTTTGAATACAAAGAAAGAATCTGGAGACACTTCTAAGCAAAAACGTACGCTAACTAAAAGCCCATTTGGAATGTTTAATTAGTATAGGCCCCAGGTTCATCGGACGGACATGTATTGTATGAGAATTCTCTTGTTTGACCTGGGCTTTAATAATTTGTTTAAGATTATTCTTACTTGTCCCCCCTCAAGCTCACTTTTCCAATTAAACTTTAAAACTTGTACTTTTATTCACAAATGTTAAATTAGTACCACTTATATGATTTTTGGAAATTGTGATTGGAATCAATGGTTAAAACCAATTTGAGTTAAAAACACTGTAGCATGTGTGAGCATTACACTATTGCAACTTATTGTTTTTTACTATAACTGTTGAGAGCTTTGCACTGTTTGTTGGTTAGGACTACTTGATTCTACCCGAAAGCCAAACACCCTATTAATGTCAATATACCATGATCACATTGTGAGGTTCTTCTGACAACAGTTTTGTGTCGACTAGGTGAGGGAGGAAGGACGACAGCTTTGTGTTGATTGGTGACAAACTTCAATTTCGTCATATGATTTGTGAGGATTTTGCGATTTGAATTATTATGATTTTGTGTTTTCCAATCAAGTTCCATCAAGTACACTATGGAGCTGCATTGTAGATTGTTGATTGTTGATTTGTTTGTTTCTCTTTCTTTTTTGTTCTCGTAGTGATGTTCTCGGAGTTGGTGAGTGCTCTTCTGTGATTCTTTTGGAACTTCATGGTTGATGTTTTTTTTTTTGGTTACTATAGGTAGGCTTGTGTAGTAATGTTTGTAACAATCTAGCTATGGGGATATTTGTTGAAAAAAGTAAAATAATCTTCTAGATTATTAAAGATAATCCACCGGATTGGTTCTTGGTGACCAGTTCTACTCGTCGAAGTAGGTCATGAACAACCTGTTGGTTTTGAAAAATAATTTTTACAAAAATAGCGAAAACATGGTGAAGGTGTGGAACGTGTGTAACAAAAAATTTCTATTAATTTTAAGCTAAATAAATATATATAAAGCTTTACTTACCCAGATGAAGACAAGAGGCTGAAACTCTTCTAGCGGAAAAAGGGACATTCTTAATTTGAGACCACCAACTTCCTCAACTAGTCCTCGGCACCGGACGGATGAATGATTGGGCAGAGAAGGAATTAAGGTTTCTAAGGATCACTCTTCTTACTTTAGTCTCCTGCTAATCTCATGAACGCATGAGCAAAGCAAGACTGGGAATAAAGAACTCTTCTTCTCTCTTTCTACATATCTAGACTTTCTAACATATTTTAAACAATTTAACCAAGAATCTTAATTGTGTGTGGAATGGATACAAAAGGCCTATATTTATATAAAATGAGTGACCCAAAATTAATTTTAAAACCTTCCTTTATTTTAATTTAAATATCAAATATTTAATTAAAATAAAGAAGATATCCTCTCCTTCCTAATCTATAAGGTGGCGTCCAAGGAGGAAAAATAGAAAGTTTACTTATTATCCAATCTAATTTGTCTACAAATTTAATTTTTTTAAATTTGAATTAAATCATATTTATCCAAAAATTAAAATTCTAAATATGGAAACTTAGTGAACAAGTTTTGGACTACACAGGGAACCTTTCTCACAAGCAATAGGCGCTAGTTATAGTGGGTCCTACTAACTGTGTGTCTTCCGAAAATTAATTAATTAAATGTGAAATAATCTCAGTATTTAATAATTGTAAATAAATTCACAAATTAATTTATTTTGAGTGATATTTAATTTAGAATTCCATAATTCTTGATTAATTAATTAAACCAATAGTTCCATTTGTTCAAACAATAGTCATAAGGATAGGGGACTAATGGACTTATAATTTCAAGCCTCAATAAAATCAATGTGTTAATCAAACTCTTTAATTAATATATTATTCTTTTATTAATTCAGTGTATCTCTATTAAATATTTGGAATTGCACTCATGAAATTATAGTTATTACTACTAATTTATGAAAGGCATCCATTTGATAGCCATTGCATATTAGTCTATTCTCAATAAACAGTTTATAATTAGATATATGTAAAACCTATTAACTTCTCTAATTACCTCTTTATTCTTAAGTGCCATTAATTCTTTAATAACTAATAAGTTCATGAACTTAATCACGACTTGAGCGCTCATATTATTCAATTCATGGATTAATGCTCAAGAGAACTATTTATATACTTTTCCTTAGAGAAAGAATATATTCCATCTTTTAATATTAATATTCTTGTCTACTTACTTTATTATGCTTCCAAAATATAAGGGATATGATTAAGTTCTCGAATTCATACCGAGTGAATAAAAAAACAAAAATCTATAAATAAAAGTCTGCTAATAACTCAGAATTTAGATCATCTTATACATGACTATCAGTCGATGTAATCATCTTTATAGCTGTTCGTAGCACATCATATCTAGATCCAACATAATCTCATTATCTACAATGCACTTATTTAATGACTCATTACATTAACGGTTCTTATAAGACCGTTCCATTCTTAATAGAAATGACCTGCACAATCTAGTAACACTCAATTAAAAATTTTATACTTTAATTAAATAATTAATTATAGTAATTAATTTTATGTTATTGACGATTTTAATCAACATCCTTAAATATTACTATCTTGTATATAACACTTATATACAATCACATAAATAATTAAAGAATTTTAATAATATTCATAAAGTATTCAAAATACATATATACTAATGAAATGAAAAAAAATCATTTTATTTATGTATTTATAAATATGTCCATTATAAAACATCACATGCTTTGAGAGAATTTATCTTAACACGACCATCTTTACCAAGAAGGAAAAGAATATGATAGATCATAGAAAATAATTTTCCAACTGTCTGATGACTGGCAATCGGGAACAATGATTAAAGGTTTTGTAATTTTGTAACACCCTTGAATTTTTAAAGTAGAATTTATTATGTTAAGCTTAATTATTAAGTGTACCCGTGTAAATTTTTGTCGTTAATTTTTGTTATTTGAAGATTTATTATATTTGTTATATCTAAAGTTTGATTTTTGGTTTAAAAAATATAAAATGATATTTTTATCTCACATTTTTCCCCATAATTTTGAAAATGCCCTTGACCCCTTTTATTTTTCTCACTTCCCTCTCTCTTCCTCATTTTCTTCTTTCTTTCTTTTCTCTTTCACGTTTTCAGCCCTCTCTCCCGTCTCTCTCTTTCTTTCATTCCCGTCTCCCTTCCTCTCCTATTTTCTTTGCAAAATTTCATTCTCAAGCTTTAAACTCGTTGATTTAAAGTTAAGAGACGGAGATTCAAGCTACAAATCCTCTTCAAAAACATTGATTTGAGGTTAGCTCTTTCTCTTTCCAAAATTTTAATTTTGTTTTGAATTTTTATGTATTTTGCAATCCGAGCTTCATCGAGCTTAGATAATGTTTAATCTAAGCTTATAGGACTTATTTTATTATGAATCCAAACTTTATTTGAACAAAAATTAGTTTAATCAAATTTTTACATTTTTCTTAAATTTTCAAATCTATTGTGAAATTGAGTTTAAATTTGAGGAAAATTGTTCAAACTTGTTCTATTATGATTTCCTATGGCTTCTATATGATTTTCATGATATGGGAATTGAAAAACAGGTTTTAATTTGAGATTTAGAGCTTGGGGAGGTCGAGACTCGCAGTCTCGGGTTCCTTGATTTTGCCAATTCGACAGGCCAAACTTGATCTTCGGCAAGCTGGATTTATGTGTTCGGCAAGCTGTTAGACATGTATGCCCTAATGGAGTAAAAATGTAATGAGTTGTTGGAGACATTTTTTTCAATAAAGAATTTATTATTTATATACCAAATATTGTCCTCTTTATGTTCATATTTGTTGAATGTATGATAAGCAAACAATAGTCTGAGACTGTCGGTCTAAACCTTTAAGAATTGGGCATATGATGGACAGATTATGCAAAAGACACGATTCTTAAGGTGACGGTCTAAATCATAAGATCCGCAATCGAGGGAATAAAGTTGGGCGCTTTATTCATGTAAAGATTGTTATGTTGTCTATATCCCTATTGGGAGATGGTTTGTCTTGACCATCGGAGGTGGACTCCGTGAATAGAAACATTGGCACGTTGTCATAGGTGACGATGTG
>CAMOHE010037000.1:0-17188 GCA_946598075.1 Artocarpus hirsutus
ATTACACTTAATTAACTTCGGGGTGTTACAATATATATATATATATATATATATAGAGGCAGGACGTCAATAAAAAAACAAGTGCTACTTGTTGGACCCTATATGTATACATATATGATAGTATTCCCTTATTCCCTCCTCAGTCCTCCTCCACCGTACAAACATGTCTCCAAAGAAGTGTCGCAGTAATTGTCCTCGTAGTAGTACTAATACTCTTAACTACTAACTACTCTATTGTTAATCTTCCCTTGATCACTTTGGCCCATCTTCTTCCCGCCACTACTCACTCACCTGTCTTCAACATCTCCCGCTTCAACCACAGCTCAAGCCATAAACTAGTCCTCCTCCAAGGCGACGCGAAATCCAACTGACAAATCTCGACCATTACCCTGGGTCGTCTCCTTGGAGCCGCTACTTCACCATCCGCTTCTCATTCCGACTTGACATCTTTGATGGGAACACTGGCGACGGCCTCGCCTTCTTCCTCGCCCCGGTCGGTTACCCATCCCTCCCGACTCTGCAGGCGCCTACGTCGGCCTGTTCAACAGAGCCACAGGGTCTGCCGTGTCCCCGAACCAATTCGTCACGTTCGAGTTCGATTTCTAGCCGAACAATCAGCCGCAAGAGCAGCACGTCGGATCAACGTCAACTCCGTAACGTCGGTTGCTACCACCGCTTGGAACGACACTTCCAACAAGGGGAACACTACTCACGTGTGCTTGTCTAACAACGCCACAAGTATCTCATCGTCACGCGGTCGTACGATCAGAAGGGCCTGCAGGGTGGTTTTCTTTCGAATGTTGTTGACGGCGAATCTTCCCGAGATGGTGACCTTTGGAATTTCTGCCTCTATGGGGCGGGCAAGTGAATGGCATACGATGTGTTCGGGGGAATTCAGATCAAGGTTACGTTTGGATATTCCAAATAATGAAAATGGTCCAAATAATAATAAGAGGAATAGGAAGATAATTAGGAAACTGATTTTGGCAGAAATAGCGGCATCGGTTATCCTGGTTTTTTCTCTTGGTTTTAATGCTAATCTATTGGTTCTTGGGAAGGGATAAAAAAATTTCTTGTCCCAGCTAAGAGAGATGTAGAGAGAGGATATCAATCATTGCCGAAAAGATTTACTTACCAAGAACTGGTGAACTCGACCAATGGTTTCTCGGAGGATAGGAAACTCGGCCAAGGAGGATCGGGACATGTCTACAGTGGAACGATAATTGACTTAGACCGCAGAGTTGCGATGAAGAGAATCTTCAGCGAATTGGAGCATTCGGAAAGAATATTCTTCAACGACATGAAGGTGATAAGCCGCATTATGCATTGGAATCTTGTGCAATTTGTCGGATGGTGTCAAGAGGAAAACGAGTTCTTGCTTGTTTATGATTACATGCCCAATGGCAGCCTTGAGTTTCACCTCTCTGGAGATAGAAAGGCTCTGCCGTGGGACGCAAAGTACAAGATAGCACTAGGCTTATCCTCGGCACTTTACTATCTGCACGAAGAAGCAGAGCAGTGCGTTCTACGCAGAGATGTCAAGCGCGGATTTTAGCACTAAGCTCGGTGATTTCGGAGCGGCCAAGCTAGTGGACCCTCAGCTGCTAACAGATCGGATGACGGCATTGGTGGGAACGTTCGGTTACTTGGCACTGGAGTATGCAACCGTTGGAAGAGTAAGTGAAGAATCCAACATGTATAGCTTTGGAGTTGTGGCTTTGGAGATCGCCTGGGGGAGGAAGAGTGTTTATCTGGAAGGGGAGTATTATGCGACGCTGAAGAGTTGAGTGTGGGAGCTCCACCTTGCAGGTAACATCGCAGAAGCGGCTGATGAGAGATAGGATATGAGCTTTGATCCGAACCAAATGGAGGCTTTGTTGAGCGTGGGATTGTGGTGCACTAACCCAAACGAAAAGGAGAGGCCAAGTGCAGGGCAAGTGATTAAGGTTCGTCAGCTTGATGCGCCGTTTCCAGAGCTTAACAAGCCCCACGACCTCCACCCATTACCGCACCAACAAACGACCTATTCCTCTCAAACATCGGGCCTTTCCCCTTACTCTAGCGTGCCTAGTCATTCTTTGCAAAGTTGAGGTATTGTCCCAAAAGTTTGGCATGTAGGGGATACTTTTTTTTTTTTTTTTTAAAAAAAAAAAAGCCCTATAAGACTAACTTAATCAGCTATTTTGCTTTTGTTTTTTTTTTTTTTATGAGAAACTGGAATCAGCTATTTTGCTCTGACAATGGAGAAAAATATTATAACTTCGTGCTTTCTAGTATACATGTATCAAATATCAGAAAGAAAAATCACGCAAGCAATATTCTCTATCATGTATTGGACGTCTATTGTTGCACTGCAATGAAAAAAAATTCGGTAAAGGATGCATGTGAGATGACGATGGTAGGTAAGGTAAGATCCATCTGCAGAGTTTCTTCAGTCTCAACCTCAAGCAATGTAATGTGAATTTTTAACAACATTCTTCGGGAGGACTATCTTTCTTGCTGCTTTGAAGGGATTTCAGTTGAAGCAGAAATTCAAGACAGAGTGACCATTAAGAGATTGCAACAGAGTGTCAATCATAAAGAGGGAATCTTTAGTTGACCAAGTCCAATTGGTACTTGTAATTCATATTCTTAGTGAATTGTCCGTCTAGATGACGTGACCACATGAACATGGATTTATACTGAACTACATAAAAATTGCACGTGTTCACATGTGTTTATATTTATTTTATGCTTTTGGTAATTTAATTAATCTGAAAATTAATTAAATCCAATAATATATTAAAATCAGATCTTTTATCTACAAAGGAACGTTAAGCGATTCAGACCACCGACTTCTGGTGAAAAGAATCTTCAAAGAATTTGAGCATTTGGAGAGAATCTTCTTCAAAGTGAAGGTCATAAGCCGGGTTATGCATCAGAATCTCAGGCAATTCATCGGACGGTGTCAAGAGCAAAACAATGTCTTACTTGTTCATGACTACATGCCCAATGCCAGCCTTGACACTGACCTTTTTAGAGATGAAAAGACTGCAGTGGGATGTGAGGTACAAGATACCACTAGGTTTAGCCTCGGCTCTTAACTGTCTGCACGAAGAAGAGGAGCTGTGCATTCTACACTGAGACGTCAAGCCCCGAACGAGCAGTTAGACATGGATTTCAGCACCAAGCTCAGCGATTTCGAGGTGGCCAAGCTAGTGGACTCTTACGGCAAACTAATAGAATGACGGTGTTGGTGGGGACGGTGTTGGTGGGGACATTCGATTACCTGGCGCTGGCATATGCGAGCGTAGGAAGAGTGAGTAAAGAATCGGACATGTATAGCTTTGGAGTTGTGGCTTTGTAGATCGCCTGTGGGAGGATGAGTGTTTATCAAGAAGGGGAGTATTATGTGACGCTGATGACATGGGTGTGGGATCTCCAACTTGCAGGGAACATTGCGCAAGCGACTGATGAGAGATTGGATATGGATTCGATTCAAATCAAATGGAGGCATTGTTGAAGGTGGGATGGTGGTGCACTAACCCAAACGAAAAGGAAAGGCCAAAGGCACGGCAAGTGATTAAGGTTCTTCAGCTTGATGTGCCCTTGCTGGAGCTTAACAAGCCACAAGACCAGCATCCTGCGGCTGAGCTCCATCCAGTCCAGTCCCAACAAACGACTGATTCCTCTCAAACATCCAGCCTTTTCCCATTACAAAGTGTATTTAGTCATTTTTTGCGAAGTTGAGGGTTCTTTGGTGTTGTCCCAAAAGCTTCTCATTAAGGTGATAAGTTTCCTTGTTAATTAATAAAACATTGGCCGATAAGACTAGCTTAATAAGCTATATTGCTTTGGCTGTGGAGAAAAATACTAAACTGTGCCATTTAGTAGTAGACATGTATCCAATATCGGACAAGAAGTAAAATCATCCCAGCAATGTTCTCTATTATGTATTGGACGTATATTGTTGTGCTGCAATGAGAAAAATGTAGTAAATGAAGCATGTGAGACAATGAGGGCAGGTAAGGTAAGATCCATCCGCAGAATTCCTTCAGTCTCTACCTCAACCAATTAGACTTTTACCTTGATTTTCCCAAGTCTGTTGGTATAACCTGAAAAAAGGTGTTTTTAGGTAAATGTTTCTACTGTTGTGGCTATCTAGGATTGTCAACATTGTTTACAAGGGAGGCCAATTCAACATTCTTTACTTCCTGCGTTTCAATCTCCTCTTCTGTGCACAAGATTTCAGTGGGAAGAATGGAAGAGTTGGGATCAGCTCTGGGAACCAAAAACAGCAGACAAAGAGGGCTGGTTCTTAATATGTTTCGGATCAAAATCGCAAGCCATAGGTTATTAAACTGAGTCCGAGTAACCTTCAACACATGAAGCAGGAGACTTCCTCCCCCTGAGGCTGAGAGAATTCCGACGTTATCAATGGACATGAGCAGGGCAAAGAAAGTTCCTTCAATACCCAAGGGACAAAGCTTTGAGCTGAGCACAAGAAGAGGCATCCATTTGAGTTTTCCAATCATATGTGAGACACTTTCATCAATCACGACAAAGAAATAATCTGGTATGCCGAAGTTCAAATTCACTCTCAAAACCAGCATCAAATCTAGCATTCCTGATAAACCATAAAGTAACTGTGTCCAGAAAAGCAAGTCTCTGAAAGGGTGATCCTTCAGAACATTTTGGTAGAGAACGGCCCCTAGTAGGGCACCAACTGAACCAATGGAAAATATGAAACCAACGTTCTCCTGCATAACGCCAATGAGTGATTAGTTATTAGTAATTATATTTCAATAGCATATGAGTCAAGATTTTGTCTAGAACACTCCAGTATTTAAACTAAATCCACGAAAGCACTAAACCATATGAATGTAGAATTTCAAACAGAAGCAAAAGAATACGAAACCTAAGACATTTTTAAATGCTTTTCCATTACTTATTTATTACAAGTCCCGGCCCAAAAAATCATTTTCACAAAAGTTTTTCGAACCTGAGAAAAGGAGGGACCATCTTTTGCGTCTGTATACCAGTAAAACATTCCCTCGTGGATATTCAAGCTCAGTGCAAGGGACAAGTACATGTATAAACATGGCCTCCAAACACTTGGGTACTTCAGTGTTGTCCACATAGCGTTCCCAGCATTGAAAAACTTCTGATTTACCTGAGTCCAGTGTGGAATATTAAACTACGAGCTTCCAAAAACTTGGGAACTTAAGATCAACAGGAGTAGAAGAATACCTGACTGTACGGGAAATTAGGCGTATGACGTTCATTAAGTACAATCCCAACTGCAAAAACAAGCCCTGCCGGGATTGTCAACAAGCCATACACACCCTACAAAGGAGAAGAAAGCTCTTCTTAAAAAAATATAAGTAATTCTAACTTTAGATTGAGGTATCAAGTAAAACTCAAGCTTTGCAAAACTGTGCCTGTGGAAGCTAACCTTGGGACCTATAAGATGAACAAAGATACCGCTTATAGAGAATCCAACTAATGCGCCGATGGAAGAACTCAAGGCGCACAAGCTTTGCATATCAGCTGCCAGTGAAGGATGACTGATGCTGTTCCGTGCCACACAGGCATCTATGGTCACGTCTGCTATTGCAACCCCAGCACTCCCAGCTGTTAAAAACAAGAGGGCTAAAATGAGATGCAGCTTTTCATGCACTGATAAAATGAGCATGGAGATGACCCCAAGCGAACCTGGATTTAACACAAAGGAAATGTATCTTATGAGACGAACTTTTTTACGTCAAACAAATTTTAAAGAGCATCAACCCAGTAAAAGGATCAAGTTTAAACAGCACAACGTAGATTAGAGCGGGCAATTCAATTCTCTGACATTTCTTACAAACTTGAACACAATATTCAAGGTGCATGACCTCTCATTTCGCTCAAACAACAAGTAAATGAATTCATATATTGTCTAACATGTACTATCACAGCTATAGGAAAGACAGTCTCTTCCTAAACATAAAACCTATGTTTGTGTCCCAAAATCATAGGCTTACTTCACAGCCATCATCTTTTCATTACACTCGGACAATTCAATCTACAAAGCCCAGATATACGAATTTTCTTTCCTTCCAGTTAGCCTACGTCAAACGTAGCTCGTTAAATTTCGAGTGTTGGAGAGTTAGAGATAAGGATAGAAGGAAAAAAAAAAAAAAGCCTAAGAGAGGTGTATGATTTGTCTTTTTCTTTCCCTTTATATCATCGGCTGACGTTAGTGAAGCATTAGGGTTTTAACCTTGACATAAATATCTTACCACTTAAAAAAGGGACTCTTAGAAAAGGGACCTTCAACTTTACCACATTAAAGCAAAATATCAATAATATGAAGAGAAATTGAAGAATCCATTCCTTATTAATCAAGAATTTACCTCAACACACAATAAAAAAGAAAGAATCTATCTACCTCCAAATCAAATAGGAATTTTCTAAACCAAAAGGGGAAAATCTCCATAACCCAACAATTTACAGCCTCACTCTCTCCATAAAGATCCATCAACACAGTAAAGAAACGACACTTAAAATCATCATAGAAAGTTTACCAGCTAAGACGAAATAAGGCCTCCTTCGATACCCAAAAATGGGGAGAACATCCGTGAGAAGACCCCAGAGAGGCTTAACAATCCACGGAATAGAAGTAATTCCGGCGTAAATCTGGGCCTCAGAAGGCTGAACCTTCTGAACATCTTTCATGTAATACTCTGTCCCCACACGAGCAAGAGCTCCGCCCAATCCCTGGCTTATTCCGTAAACGACAACAACTCACAACACGAAGCTCCAGTGCAATTCGGAGGCCAGCATTCTGAACCAAAGGACGGGACCCAACCAACAGTAACGACAACCACCCTTTCTTCCGCCGCCATTTTTGTTGACCAGATTGCTCTGATTATTACTATTGGTGTTGTCGTTGTTGTTGCCAAAGGATTCGAGTTCAAGATCCTCCTCCTCCTCCACCATCACTAAACCAGGATCTGCTGCTGATCGTGGGAAAAATGCGTGACCCAATTCGGGTTTTGAATTTGGGTTCTTGTTGGAAAAAGCAAGAAAGATCTTTCTTTCTTCTTCTTCTTTTTTTTTTTGGCTATTTTTTTTCTTAAGTAGTTTAAGGAGTACAAATCTTTGAGGTGAAGAAGTAACAAAGAAAGAAATTGAGGAAGGTGAATTTGGGAGATGGGTAACACTTGAGGACAGCTGAAAGGCCGCTACTACAGGCTAGAAGAACGAAAGTTGACCAACCAAACCAAACCAAACCAAACCATAAAACCCGTCTTAATACTGCTACTTACTCATATACAGCACATTCCTTTTTTCCCTTTTTTTTTGGATGAGGAAGCTGCTTATATGGGCATCAAATAGATAAAAATATATATGAAGCTTCTAATCTAGTGCCAAAATTGAAATTTGGTTGGAAAGCAACAAATTTGATTTTTCGGAATCAAGAATTGTTTTTTCTTGTGATTAATTTCTTATGGTTTTTCGGTGAATAGGAAGTTATTTTATTTTATTTTTTGAAGGGAGTAAATTATTTTATTTTGGTTATATGCAAAAAAAAAATGGCTAAGTTCTAGTTGGGGGCCATCCAAGTGGGGACATGCGTAAGGATCTTGTGGGGATTTTATGGCCTCCGCGCTGGAAAAAAGAGAGCCGCATCTGACCCAGAATCAAACACAATCAAAATTCACTCATGAAACTTCTGCAATAATAAATTACAATAAAATTCAATTATAAAAAAAAAACACACGGAATAAAAGTAATTAGTAATAGTAATACGCAAGTCGGGAGTCGGAAAGCGAGAGTGCGATGTGATTTACACTTTTGACTCAGTAGACGAAAGGATTAAATTGTGATTTTTAATAGAAATTAAATCCTAAGCAACTTTTGAATATTCCTTTTTTTTTTTTTTTTTGGGTAGGAGAAACTTTGAATATTCTACTGTCGACTTTGAAGTATTTTTGGACGTGGGAGCTTTGTTCGCCTATTTCTTGAACGTAAAGAATTATTACACAGAGGCAGACAGGTCTCATGTATGTACCGCCGTCAAAGGGATTATGATTCCCATGAAAGGCGGCGTTTGAATTTTTATCGTCACTGCATGATTATGATCTTCTTCGCCTCTTCAATGTCTATTAAAATTAAGCTTCTCATTAACATTTTTCGTTGTTGTACTTATAGGCAACGTAAATTTATGAGAGTTAAAGCCAATGTAAATTACATAAAATATAACCTTATACATGTTAACAAGTAAAAATAAAAATAACTTTGCATAAGATGACAAAAAAGAAAAAAAAAAAAAAGCATCCGGTGTTCCTTTGTAGTTGTCCTTATTATACAAATGCCTAAAACCTGCCCTGCAGCTACAAGTCTCAAACTTGGTAACTTTTGACATTTGGGTTCTTATTTTAAAAATTTAAACACTTAGGTCCTTAAATTTTAAATCTTTTAGCATTTTAGTTCCCATTTTAAGATATTCAAATCCTTAAATTCTTAATTTGTTGGCACCGTTAGTACCTATCTTATTTTTACTATTAAATAACATAATAGATATCAATATTTTGAGTTTTTTTTTTCCTTAGGTCTGAAAAGGTTTTTTTTAACAAAAAGGTTCCGAAGGCTATCTTTTTTACAAAAAAAAGTAAAATTCATTGTTTTTTGTCCAAAAATAATATTTAAATGCTATAGTATAAAGTTAATTATGATAATATAGACAACAAAGAGATTGATTATAAATCAGAAGAAAAAACAAAAAAATATTCATAAATATACATTATATTTTATTTTTAATAAGTTGGTACTAAATTACAATTATGTAACTAAATAATTGTAACACAACAATATTTAGTTGTTCAATTACACTCTTTTCTTTCCTACAGATCTTTATTATATTTAGGGATAATAAAAAGCATGTAATCGAATAGTATATAATTAGACAACTAATTATTATGTTTATCTTTAGTTATATCGTTGTAATTTGAATCAACTTAACCAAAATATAATAGAATGGATGGCTAATTTTTTCAACGACATTTGTGAATTTTTTCTAATTTATAATCAATTACTTGTCAATAATCATCATAATTAACTTTTTTCTAAGGCATTTAAGCATTCTTTTAGACCAAAAAAAATTATACTTCAAAAAAGGAAAAGCTTTTTGGGACCTTTTTGTTAAAAAAGAACATGTTTTTAGACCAAAAAATACCAAAGCCTCAAAATGTTGACATCTTTTATGCCATTTAACAACAAAAAAATTATGTGCACTAATTGTATCAACAAATTAACATTTTGAGGACTTGAATGTTTAAATTCTTAAAATGAAGACTTACAGTGCCAATAAATTGAAAGTTTGGGGACCTAATGTCCAAATTCTTAAAGTGAAAACTAAGATGCTAACAAATTAAGAATTTAAAAACCTAAGTGTCTAAATTCTTAAAATAGGGACCCAAGTATTAAAGATTGTAAAATTTGAAAACCTACAACGCAAGAATCCCAAAAAAATTATTACTTATATTTAAAAAAAAATGAAAAAGAGTGAATCTTAATTATCCAACTATTTTTTGAACATCAACATTGCTCTTAGTAACGTGTATTAACTGTCACTCTTAAATATTAATCTCTTAAAAACATGAAATATTGATAAGCGACAGACGCGATATATTGACAAGAAAAGAAAAGAAAACAAAAGGAAAAAGAAAAACAACCAACATATGAACTTCATAAACGACAAACACAATTAGCGATTAACTGAAACAGGCAATGAAATTCATAATTTTATCCCTAAGTTTCATGTTGGTTGAAATTGCGTCCGTAAACTTATAACTTACCAACATCTTGAAAGAACGATAGCATAAAATAAAGAATAAAAACTCCATTTTCAAAAAATAAATAAATAAATAAATAAAGAACAAAAACATTATACTTTTAAAAGCAACAATGACGGGTAAAAAAGAAAAAAAGGAGAGCAACATCTCAACTATACCAATTAAAATCAACGGAGTCAACTTGATGAAACAACAAAGATAGAAAAAGCGACATCATATTGACAAAAAGACAATAAAAAACGAGAGACATATCAGGAAGAAAAAAAAGACCGACACTGATCAACGACAACATGATTTGAAAACGACAACATCTTTACAAACGACAAAAACAACAGCCAAAGCAATGAAAAGCGACGATGACTTGGGAAACGACAATATATTGACAGACCGCAACATAAAAGAAACCAACTTCACAAACGACATAGCTTCAATGTTGGCTGAAAACGACAATAAAATTCAAAACTGTACCTTCAAACTTCAAATTATTTGCAACTGCTCCCCTCAATCGAATTATTTCTTTTCTTTGAAAAGAAGAAAAAAAAAAAACCACAGAAGGATCTATAGGATAACAATCAGATGCAGCGACTTGAACAAACGACAGAAAATTAGAAACGACAATATATTGACAAGCGACGACAAAGTACGGATGAATCTGAAAACGACAATAGTCTAGCTTAACAAGTAACAGGAACAACAGCGACAAATAATTAAACAATAAGAAAAAAGAACGACGCTGTAGCACAAAACTTTCTCCCAAAGTTTCAATCTTTCATGCCAACAGTCCTTTTTGTCTCTCCAATCTCCACAATCTATGCACGTGGAGTGCACGTAACATATAGGTAATAATTCATCGAAGACAAACTGCCTAAATTGTTCATGTTTAAGACTAAAACTAAGATAGTCAATCCAAACTTAAAGCTTCATGAGGTTTTTCCCAATCTTGAATATCTCTTTTCATAGAAAAAATATATATATATTTTGTGATTTAACTTATTACTTGCGTATCACATGCACAGATACTCAGAAATTTAACGTTTGGGAGGTAAAAAACTATTAGCGTCTCATATTAACACTTTAGAGGTTAAATTTGTGTCATTTAGAACGTCAAATCCTCAAAGGCGAAAAATAAAAATAATCCAAAAGAAAAAGATAAGTTGCAGAGCATAATACTCGACTTCAACTTGTCTGCAATTCGGCCCCTCAATTTACATGGATAAAATGAGGAAAGACGTATTTATTTATGAAATGTGTGAACCAATAACTTTTTTCACAATTCCGTTAACACACGAACTTAGAATATCAAAGACAGCACTACTCACTAGCACCTGACTGGGGGGTGCTATCTGCTGCTGCCAGATGTGGAAGGTAAGAAATGACAGGCTCTTTGGCGGGGAGATTCGGATTGCGGATCAAGTTCTCATTAAGATCAAATGCTTGTTTGCTGATCGCTTACGTGCTTCGAAGCGCACATCCCCCAAGAGATTCGACTTGAGCTGCCTTCTCAGCAGGATGAGTTGTTGAACACTAGGCTGGTGGTGGCCTGCGAAGCAGCTTTCAAGAATGGGAAGGCCGGGATTGGGATGTCGCTGAGAGATGTGAATAGGCCGCAACCGATGACTTCAAGGAAAACCCGTCTTGCAAATTCAGATCTGGAGGCAGAGCTTTTGGCCTGTCAGTTTGCGAATGCAATTGCTGGGACTTTCCATGAGCCCTTCATACTTAAGAATGATTAAGGTTTGCCTTGAAGCCCTTCACTCTAAAGCTGCTCCTGCAGATTGGATAGTGCTGCCTGTGTTTCTACAAACCTTATATAGTATTCTTTCTGATGTTACAATTGTATTCCTGACGAGTTAGCTCGTGAGGCTTTGCGTAGCGGTTTTTGGGCTGACCATTTGCCAGGGGAAGTGGTTCCCTCTGCAACCACTAACGCTTAATCTTTTTCTTCAATAAAAGTTATTTTTTTTCCATTAGCCAATAAAAAGGTCACATGACTCGCATCGAATTTTCCACACAAAACTCAGAATTTAAACATACTTTGTACAGTTTTAAGGAAAGACACAACATTTGAACTTTGTGTCGTACGTCCACAAATATGCCAGAAATGGGAGTACAGCGACCATCTATACCAAAGAAAAATAAAACGGCACGATGAATTCTCTTGCGAGAAACAAGTCAAAATCAATATAAATACATATTGCCCCATAGAAATCTCAAGAGAAACACCGTGTGGAGTATGAAAAACTATTATAATAACTTATTTTTGTTTGATGAGGCCCTATAATTATTTGTGTTGAACATGGCAGTCAAAGAATTCCGAGAGAGAATCTTGTATGGGGAAGTTGAATCGCACATTTGGCCAAAATCCCCTTTAGCAAAACCATTCATGATGATAGCCATAAACAAAACAATGTGATTATCTTGAATTTGTATAAGTATACTTCCACTCTGGCCCTGTGATCTTCATAAATTTGCAGTTCCCAGTTGCCTTTCACATTGTATCCCAATAATGACAGGTGGGATATGAATCATGATTTGTTCTACTAAAGAACCAGGAAGTTCTCTCCTTCACTCTCTTGTCCGGTTTGTAGCCTTGAAATGCATGTGTAAAACCCTTTTCGACCGGCCAACTTTCAGTCTATAGTTGTGTGGCACTCTCTTTAGCAGAACCCAGCAGCCCGATGAAATGCCTCCTCTTTCGAGGAAGTTGTTAAGTGACTTGGATTCTCATTCGCTCTGTGGTAAAGCATCTTCTGCACGTAAAACATCATATAACATTGGGAAGCTCTTACAATTCCCTCGTCCACCTCAGTAATCCAAGCGTCGTCACATTTGTACCATTGATTTCTTAAGCACAAATAAGTCACGTAGTGACCAGACTCTAGTGTTCCGGAATGAGTGACCACTGCCAAGATCTCAAATTCTGTGGACATATCAGATTCATCGCCCTCAAAAGCAAAGATTCTGTTTCCAAATCTGTTTCTGACAATTGAAGATGACAGATAGGGTGTCATGTCCAATGAGAAAGGAAAATGTATATAGCTATCAATCTTTCTCGACATATTTCTGATCAGGGAGTGCTCGAATCGTTTTATGTGAAGACACAAAACCAACGGTAGCCTTCTGATGGACATTTGCTTTGATGAATCTTGCCGTTCTTGGCAGTTCTGACAATAAAGTTTCTGATCTGATCCCAACTTCTCTGGTCTTGTAAACAAATCCAAACAACCTAAAAGAGTTGATGTACTACTGCTTTCATTTGGTTTAACGGGCTTCTTGCCTACGTCAGCCATAGAATAATTGCTGGTATTGAGGTTGAGTGAAATATCAACGTATGGGTC
This sequence comes from Artocarpus hirsutus, assembly GCA_946598075.1. NCBI lineage: Eukaryota > Viridiplantae > Streptophyta > Magnoliopsida > Rosales > Moraceae > Artocarpus > Artocarpus hirsutus. The sequence continues at coordinate 13,157 of CAMOHE010037000.1, forward strand.
ATATGTTGTTGAAGTGAATCCACAGGTCATACATGTAACATCTGATCTCAACAGTCCTGAGAAACCCCTATGAGCAATGCACTGGCAATCTCCATGTTCTGTGAAAAAGAAGAGGACTTTTCATGAGACGAAAACAGAAAGCTCAAAGCACTGAACATAACAAATGCTTAAACCAAACCTAACTTCTACTGGCACCAACCCCCATACAATCATCTTAATACTTCCACCACCTTCAAGATGTAATAGAAAATCATTCATTGGTAATAAATTGAGTAAATTCTTAATTCTTCTTGACTAGCATCAACAACAAAGAATCTCAGATTCTTCAATTTGATTTCATGTGTGGTCCTTGACTTGAACATCTCAAGAAATGTGACATGACCATGCTTATGCATATCGGAACACAACACAGATGACAGAACAATATCCTTAAACATTTGATTACCTCTATTCTGGTTCTTTGTTTTACCCTCTTTCTCATGAATACCATCTAACAAAGAAATGAAGAACTCATGAGCATCCTGCTGCTCGTAACTAGCCAGATTAGCTGAATGCTGCCACCAACTTGAAGTAAAAATAAAATTTCGTCACTAATAGAGGAAGTTCACCAATAACTCAATCAAAGAAAAAGTGAGCACAAAAGATTTAAAATGTTTCCAGCGCCAACATGCGAATTCTCGCTCACAAACCATTGCATTCAAGCGAACTCCATATTGAAACATTGAATAGAAACATTTTACAACACGCACAAATGAGTCAATTAGTAATCTTTACTGAAGCATCTATGGAAGACATTTAAATTAGATGGCCCATTCAGCAAATTACAACTTATGGAATATGAAGGTCTCCCTCAAATTGGTTAAATTATATAATAAGTTCCAAACTCGATAACTTACAAGGCCATCTGGAATCTAACAGAGTTTGAAAAAAAATTAAAAAAATGCAAATATCATCCACCATTTGACTTAACATATGCCCATTGTCTCATTCAACTAAAATTGCTATTGAAAGACGTGCTGTAGCGCAGACCTGTAAAGAAATTGAGCAGGACTATAAGGCAACCGATCACCCGAAAAAGCAGCCGAGAAAATACCATCAATGTCGCAAGGCAAGCAAAGGCGGTCCGCCAATCTCTTCTGGCAAGTCTCACGGTTATGCTGGTTGGTCAAGAAGTAACTCCTCAAAGGAGGGGCGTGCAACATTGCCTGCAACACAGAATTCATGAAACAAGTGTTGCCCAAGTTGTTCAATCCCCTCAAACCCAACGGATAACACGACTTAGCCCTCCGATCCCTCATCAAAATCAAATCTTTTGTACCCTTTAAATCCCTCAACTGGTCAACACCAACCCCAACACTAACCCCAGAAACCGATCTCTTCCTCTTACAAAGCCTCTCCCCAATGCTCTTCCCATCATTCTCAACAGTTGGGATATCTATTCTATGTTTGGACATCACAGCCTTGTCAAAATCAGGATCATAGACCTGATCACAGCAAACCATACAATAAAGCTCGGCCCTTTCAACGTCCACGGCTATCTCATGGCCGTTATTAGATCGGTTATGAAAAGGGATGTGATCTAAGCAGGAGATTGATGAGCAAACAAGACAAAAATAGAATCTTCCCCGATACCCATTACAGTACTCGCAAGTGGGTACCTTTGTGTAGGGCTTTTCGAGGCTTGTCCTTCCATTTGGGGTGGTCCTGAGGAACTTTTGGAGGAATTTGTAGCCATTAAGCCCTTGTCTGAGCTTGTAATCAGAAAGATGCTCGCAGGGTTTTGGGTTTGTGTAAGGAGGGTTGTTTTTTGGGGTCATTTTTTTCAGACGAGATTTGGAAGAAATTAGCTTTGATTTTAGGAATCGACGAGATCGATTTCGATTCAGTGATTCTTTACCGTGTCAATCTATATCAGGATGGAAGTGAGATTTATTAAGTTTTGATGAAGAAAATAATGGGTTGGGTTGGGAAAGAGGATCTGAGATTAGATTAAGAGTCGTTTGAGGAAAAGAAAAAATTGGGTTTTGGAATTGGATGTATTCTTTCGGATCTTGGTGGGTATTTAGCGCCTGATCTTTCTTCACGACGTTACCGGTGAGAAAAAGCGAGCGAAGGCTAGAGTCTTTGGGAATGACTTGCTGACGAAGGGAAGCAGAAAAGAGGAATTCTTGTTCCTTCTCTCTTTATTTGCTTTTTATTTTTTTCCCTCAAGGAAGAAAACAAATGTATTTTTTTTATTTAATTGCAAATAATCCCGTTTTGTATTATTTTAATAGTTTTAGGAAATATTATTGCATTTTTTTGAAATAAAAATTTAAAAAATACTCTTAATACAATTTAAAAAAAATTATTTTTTAAAACAAAACCATTTTCATTGTGTTTTTTATTTTTATTCTTGTTTTTTTTGGAAAATAAAAAAAGTATATAGTTCGTTCAATAGTGAGGGAAGAAAAACAAACAAAAAGAAAATTTTCAGTTGAATCAGTTCAGGCGGAAATTGGAAAAGGAGAAAGGAAAATCTGATTGACAACGATTCAATTTGTATATTGATGATCGGAGATCAAAATTGTCCACAGCTAATGATTCTGATTGGATTTTTTTTTTTTTTTGGGGTGCACAAATGCACTACAGACGAGCAGGACTTTCCTAAAATAATAAAAATGAAAAATGAAAATAAAAATGAAAATAAAAATAAAAATAAAAAACAAAACAAAAAAAACAAAAAACAAAAACGAAAGTCCCATATAGCTTTCACTTCTTTTTTTTTTCGTCTTTTTTGGCCTCCAGAGCGCCGGGGTGTGTGGATTTGTTAAACTAAACTGAAAGCAACCGTCTTCAAGTATTCGTCCATTCAATGAGAAGACAAGTCTTTTAGTAGGAGAGTGTTTTGTGATCACCTTTCGAGGGTCATGAAAATCCATTGCTTAACAATCACGTCATGATCTTCCCTCGTTTATTTTGACGAATTTCAAGTCCTCTTATTTGGAAAAATATATATCATGTGTTGCTCAATGGCAAACAACGTCATGTGTTCATAACTTCCTTTATTAAACTTGAGAAATATCTATCATTTTTTGGAAAAATTTTACGGTGGGACATAAAAACATAGCTTAGTAACAGAATTTTGTTTTAAACCATCAAATCTATAGTTTTTATCAATTTTTCATAATTTTTTATTATGACGAAATCTATCTTTCAAAAACATAGGCAAAGGCGCCCACCCCCACCTGAGAAAGTGAAAACATGATCTAATTATTTAATTCACATTTGTAATTCCTATAATCATAAGGGGGCGTTTAGTATGCAGTAATTAATAGAAATCATATTCTTAAGAAAACGATAATAGATAATATGATTCCTAGGAAATTAATATTATCACGTTTGGTTGTACAAAAGAATCTTCTATTAGATTATTAAAAATAATATATTACTATGTTTGGTTGTATATAGGAATCTTGTATTATTGACAAATATAATTTGAATATTATAAATAATATGAATGTTAATGTTATAAATATAAATATTATAAATATGAATGATAAGATAATATTATATATAATTTAACATTAATATTACTATGAATATTAGTATTATTATTATCATTATTATTAATTAATTATTATTTTATATTAATAAAATATTATATTTATATTATATAAAAATACTAATTTAAATAATCATAGAATTATTATTTAACAATATATTAATATTAAAATATTGCATATAAGATATAATATATTGATATAAATATAAATAATAAAAATATAATTCTTAATAATATATTATTGTTTGTATTAATATTAACATTAAATAAAAATATTAAACATATTTAGTTATATTATATATTTATAATTATTATAGTAGTATTAATATAATTTAATATTGGTATTACTATTAATATTAATATTATACTATTCATATTGATATTTTATTATTATGTTTTTATTATTATTGTCAATGTTATTATTATCCTTGTTATTAAAGTATTATTATTTTATATTAATATAATATATATATCTATATTATATAATA
>CAMOHE010037004.1:0-16047 GCA_946598075.1 Artocarpus hirsutus
TTTAAAATTTTATTAATTTTTTAATACCCACAAGGTATTATAAAATTCTAAAAGTTATAGATACTAGTGAAATGAAAAAGAATTTAACACAAATATGTTCAATATAACAAGAAGTATAACACAAGTTTTTTCAAAGAGAAAAAAACGCTAATAGTATTTATAAAATTTCTTTCATATTTTTGAAGTTTTAGTTAGTATTTATAATTTTTAAATTTCAAAATACATTTTTGATGTGAAAATATTAATAAAACTTTTTAAAAAATTTTGGTATATAAAAAAAAAAGAGGGATACAAATAGTATTATGTTTTTAATTTTTTTTTATTTTTTTAATCATCAATAAAGACTATTCTTCTTATAGGTTTAGTTTTTAGTTTTTAGTTTTTAGTTTTTTTATAAGAAGGATTACCAAAAGATCCCTAATTTTAAAATTATTTGTCACCTTTCCAATTAAAATTCTAACAAAGGGCCATTTTTTATAATAGTTCATATTTTAGAGGGAACAGATGTTAAGTTTTGAAATTCAAGGGGCAACATGTTGAAGGGTTCTAGTTCAGGGGGAATTTTTTTATTTAATCCGTAATAAAATTATGTCCAAGTGGTGTCATTATGATTAGTTTTGGTATAAAGGGTGCCTTTGTAACTTGGGTAAAACATAAAAGGTGTTAGTAAAATTTTCCCGGAATATTAAGTTTAATAAATGATTGATAAATACATGACAAAAAAAACTTCATTAACTAACACCTTTTTTTATCTCGAGCCAAAAGTAGAGGTAAGATCAATATATAACAAGTAAATAGAAAAATGGGGGGAAAGAAAAAAAAAAGGAGCATTTGAAACACAAAATTCATTAATAAGCTTGTACTTTGTTGTGTATATGTGTCTGACTAGTTTGGAGTTTTGATGGGTGTCTAATTCATACAAAAATCTCATCTCGCTGGTGACGATATCATGATTGATGATGAGTGAGTTTTACTCATGAATTAAGTATTGTATCAGCTTAATATTTAGTTAGTTTTCAAGGGTTTTTATGAATTTTATATGTGTCTTTATCTTTTGTTTGTAGGTGAGTCCAAGTTTGAATTAATAATGATTTGAAGAGGCTTAGATGTGTTAAAAAGAGCTTTAGAACACTTTGATGGAGCAAGAAGGAAGTGCCTAGGTGCCACAATGGGCGTTGTAGTGCCCATGAAGCATTTTGTAGAAAATTAGACAAAATACCTAGCGTTTAGGTGATAGGTGTCACGACCCAAAGTCGAGGGTAGTGACTCAATTGAAGGAATTATTTTTGTAGATCTAGAAAGCCAAGACACCTAGAAACTAAAGTAGGGCTCATAATTAAAAAAAAAACAATTTAAAATGCTCTGGAGTATTTAATGTTGAATAAAACGAAATAAAATGCAAATAGAAAGTTTAAAATTAAAATATACAAAATTTTAAAGAATAATTATAAAATAAGTAAAAACACAGCTATGCAACTTAGTCAAAATAAATAAATAAAATAAATTCGAATAACAAGTAAATCAAGGTTTATAAATAATCAATTATCTATCGGGAGTGTTCATTCGATGTATCATCGATGCAGTAAGAAAAATATTAGGAGGATATGCAAAACGAGCAACGTGGAATGTCAACGACATTCCCAAATGCTAGGTATTAATTGACTAATCTGAAAAGGAAAGCAAAGGGAGGGTAAGCACATAGTGCCTAGTAAGAAATTGATTACTCGCTTCTTGGTTTTCTTTCTATTAGTATATTATTATAAAATTAATTCAACTAGTTTAGTTAATAGTAATAATAGTAATAACAAAAACAATAACAACAATAACAAAAAGAATGATGATGACGACGACGACGACGACAATGATAATAATAAGAACAACAACACACCAATAATCATAAAAACAATAACGACAATAGTAATATTAATAACAATACTAATAATGATAACAACAACAACAATAATAATAACAACAATAATAACATATCATTATCAATAGCAACAACAACAACAATGACAGAAACAACAATAACAACAAAATACATAGAGTTTAATTAGCAACATATTAAAATCCATTTGATTTTAATTTAAAATTTCAAATTTATTGGCTAATGAAATAAAATATAACGAGAGATGAACAATAGAGTTCCTACCAACTTAGTCGGCAACATTTGGCAGCAAAAAGATCCAAAATGCAGTCGTTCTTTAAAACTTTGAATCACCAATTATAGCCTTTAGAATTCCGTCTCACAAATCTTATACCACAACCTCATCTAGAACGCCAAAAATAGGCCAAAATGACATCTTCTTTAATTTGACTGTCGGGGTCCCTTGATCGCCATTGATTGAGAGTTGATTGGCATTAACCAAGCTTGACCGATGAGGTAGCGGCAAAGATCAGTACCAAAATGAAGCTCTCGATACTAAGATCACCATTCTAAAGCTGGTTTTCCAAAATGGGGCTCGGTTCATGGAAAACGGCACAAAACTAGCAAAGAGATGCGATAGAAGGCTGGATTTTTGGGTGACAATCGGGGTAGAAAATGGATGGGCTTTGTTCTCCTCAATGAAAGGAACATGATGGTGCAAACGGGCCAAAAAAATGAGGCCTAATGATGTCAGAATCCAACATGGAAGCTCTAAAGTAGCAACGGTCTCTAGCTTGCTCCGTGCTGCGAGCGGTGAGTGGCGGGGCGACGAGCTAACTTCGGGCAACAGCAATTCTTTTCCCTAGCATGTGCAAGGTGGTGGCAGCCAAAGGTGGGTTGGCCAAAGAAGGTTAGTCACTGTGGGGGTTCGAGCTAACTTCGGGCAACGGCAATTCTTTTCCCTAGCATGTGCAAGGTGGTGGCAACCAAAGGTGGGTTGGCCAAAGAAGTTAGTGACAATGGGGGTTCTCTCTCTCTCTCTTTGTGCTTTGGACGTGCAACAAAAATAAGGAAAGAAAAGAAGAAAAGAAAAAGGGCCTGATCTCTTAAGATCAGCATGTTTTTGTTTTTGTTTTTGTTTTTTTTTTTTTTTTGTTATTTCTCTTAAGATCAAAATTATTAAAAATTTCAAATTGATCCTAAAATTTTGAATTCTTTTTCAACTAAAACATGGGTTTTATAATCTACCCACCTCAAGAAATTTCATCCTCAAAATTTCTTAGTGCAATCCTTAGTAGAGAACTAAACAAGTGTATTTCCTATTTAGCTAGACTTAAGCTCTACAAAATGCAAGCATAATGACTTACTACCAAGTTCAACATGACTTATCACTCAGTAACTATACACAAAAAAGGAAAATGTGAAGTTTTGAAAATGATTAATGACATTAGAGCAAGAAGAATTCCACAAATATACAAATCTAGTATTGGGAAGAAATTTGATCATAATTAATCTTTACTCAATCAAAACTCCAAATTCCTTAGTATACTAAAATAACCTAAGAGCATTAGTGTAAGGAAATACAATAATGAGCAAGACCTTGAGGAACGACAAATTTCCTACTTGCATCCTGTTTTACTATGTCAAGTACCTACTCCCACCAAGGAAAACCTATTGCCCCTTACTAATATCCTTTTGCCAAGGTGTGTTAACTTCTACAAGACTCAAATTTATAAACACAAGAACATCCATGTGTAGCTGTCATTTTTAATTCCTAATTTAGCAATGATTTACTAACACATTCCAAGTTCAAATATCTCAAACACACATAAAAGGACCACAAATGAAGTTTGGATATCATTTATAGAGCTTTAATTTTAATTCAAATAACTTAATGAAGAAATTATCTGATTAAAATAGTCATATACTGATAATCACATATCACATAAAATGTGATGACCCGCCTTTTCAGCCGTCACTTTGCTTTCTTAAAACATCATTAATAAAACAGTAATCTTACTTACTTAGTAAGAAAATACTGAATTACAAAAAATTTTTCTTTAAATATCTAAAACTATTGCGACCTTTGTCGCCATTCTAGTTGAGACCTCGCTCAACATTTACCTTTAAAACCATTTCAAATCGTTTCTTATAACTGAATAAGAAACATTTACTAAAACATTGCTTAAATCATCATTTCATAAGTTTATAACACATTCAATACAATGTATCTTAAAACTTTGAAAACATCTCTTAAAAACCTTGGAAACACTACATTATATAGTGTAAAACCTTTTCTTTGCATAGCGGAAGCAAACTGTAGTGGCATCCATTCCCACGTCGCATCTGCCCTTCCGCAGCACCCAGCTCTTCTAACGGGTCCTATTGGTTGCCCAAATGGCTACCTACAGCATGAAAAACTTCTTATGAGCTTACGCTCAGTAAGTTCAAACATAAACTCACAAAGCGTTTAAACATACTTTAAAACTTTTATCATAAAAACCTTTTTCTTAAAATGTTCCTCATAAACGTTTTTCATAAACATACTTCATAAACATTTTGCATAAAACATTTCTAAAACGTCCCTCATAAACGTTTTCATAATACGCTTGAAACATTTATAAAACGTTTCTCATAAACGCTTTCATAAAACATTTAACATCAATCCTTAGAATGCATTTCATAAAGCATCCTTTATAAACCTTTTCTTAAAAACATGAAAATGTTTTTCATAAACATTTATCATAAAATATTCCTTAGAATATTTTTCATAACATACAAATGTTTTCATAAACATTCATCATAAACGTTATTCATAAACACTTTTCATAAAACATTTCTAAAAATGTTTTTCATAACATGCAAATGTTTTCATAAACGTTCAACATAAAACTTTTCTCAATAAGGAATACAAGCAAATCCATAATGCATGACTTCCATTATGCTCCATTATGAACTTTCATTTATGAGCATTTTATGAACACTTTTTTCTTACTTTAACTTACTATTCTTGTTTCTTAACTTTCTTTATCTTGCTTTAACTTTCCATCCTTGTCCTTGTCTTTCCCTATCTTTAATTCACTTTCCTTACTTTGCTTTAGTGTTCGTACCAACTCATTAATCATGAGATCATTAACGTGATGCTTCCCTTACGGAAGACTTGAGACCATCGATCACGTGGTCATGTACTTCACATCTTAGAGGTTAACTTTAACTTTACGTTCATTACCTTATAACACAGAGGCTGGTACGACACTTTCTTTTTTATCCTTACTTTACCTTCTTATTATCTTTTGTGAGCATATCACATGCAGTCACATCATATGCAAACAAACTTGCAATTTATACTTGTACTGTAAAATTTATTGCATGACAAATGCAACTTATCATGTAATATATGCATCATGTAATGCAACCATCTTTTGTAAGTCATAACATGTATTCTAACACTTATTGCATCACACATGCAATATATAATGCAATCACATTTCAAAACTTAACTTAATGCATAACAAACGCATTATAAAACTTATAACTTAAATTATAAAGTATTATGCATTGTCAAAAATGCAAAACATACTTTAAATACTTTTAAATCATAACTTGAACTTTTAAACTTTATGCATATCCTTATGCAAGTATACTTTAAACATAGTCCTTGCAAATTCATTGCAAATCTTATATTGAACCTTTAAAACTTTTGCATAATAAATGTAAACATACTTTAGAAACAACTTGCATAATACTTTGCAAGCTCATTTATAAACGTATAACAAAAGATTTAAAAATCATTTACTTCATGCTGTAGGTGAGGTCTGAAACTTACACGTACTATACTCTAGCGTTCTCTATTCCTTTCCTGTCTCGTTCTTTTCTCATTCCATTGGTCAGCTTCCGTGTCCTGATCATACGACAATCTACTCATTAACAATCTTCCTTTTTATCAATCCACTCGATTGATAATAAAACATATGCATTAACCATGCATTCCCTTTATAAAACTTCCCGTCTCACTGGCGGTTACGTTACTAAATGTATTACAGAACATTTTTCATCTAATAACGTTATGCTAAATTGGAGTGTTTGGCTCCATTCTAGCCATTTTCGTAAAAATGATTATTTTACCCTTGACGGGTTTTTCGTCCATTTCGTGACTTAATCAAACTTATAACTTAACTTTAACATCCTCTTACATAAAAATATGGAAAACTTATGACCAAGAATCGTTTTCCGACATCGGGCGTTCTGGGTCCATTTTGGTCATTTTTCATAAAATGACCATTTTGCCCTTGGTGTCATTTTCCTTCATTCTTACATAAAACAGTGTACCAATCATTGATCATGCAATTTCATAAATCTTATGAAAGCATTTAAATACAATTCATACTATAAGCGAGATTGCCACTTACTTGGACTCCGAGCTACGCGGGTCTGGTTGTACCTTGCTGTATCAACAGTATGTGAAACATCCTCTACAATGCTCCTCGAGTGACCATAAATGGCTAGGAGTGCTTCCTGGAGATCATACATTCTTTAACATGTCATTCTGGACTCTGACACTACAGTCTAAATCGCCTCGATTTGCATGCAGTCGATACCAGACGATTTTCATCGGAGTAGAATTAGCTCGAACGGAGGTCACCGTTGCGTTCAGAGCATCGAAATGAGTAGGGATGCGGTCTCAGATCATCCATCAGAGGTCCGGATCATAAAATCCCAAAACGACCCTTGGCCGGCCGTTGACTACCATTGACCTGCGATTGACCGACGTCAACTGGCCTCGTTGAAGGCTGAGCTTGAGCCTACCCTCCCTAAATCAACCCTCCTGAGTCCATTGGTGGGGTCAATTTCAATCAATTTGGCCTCTAACCATGCAAATTAAGCACGGGTTCCTCGACCTAAAACGGTGGCTTCGATCTCGGTCTCACGGCGGAGCTACGTGAAATTGGGTTGGGAAAAACGTTCCTCGTGACCCTGTGAACAATTCCCCCCTATTAGGGTTGCTTGACTCCGCCCCGATCGGCGGCTCCACCTCGCCCACGACGACGCAAGGTGGCAGAGATGGTTCTCCCTTTTTCGGCAGTCGTTGCTTGGAATTGAGGAGTCGAATCCCCTCTTATCACTCCTGTAAGTGATTTTGTGCCCCCAATTTGGCCCAACACAGCCTAAAACAGCAAACCCGAGCTCCTCACGGTGGCGATGGTAGGCGTTGGTCGTTCTCCGACCGACGACAGTGCTGTCGTGTAATTAACTTGGGGGTTTCACTTGCCGTCCACCTCTGGCCATTTTGGCACCGGCGGTGTGCCTCACCGCCATCGGGAACGGTGATTCCCACGGTGGAGATAGGGCGACTCCGACGAAGCCCTTCCAGTTGGAATTGAGCTGGGAACTTGGTAGCTTCTTGTTCCTCTCATCACCTTGAGCCCATAGAGACCAAAATCACCTCGATTGGTGGTCGGATGGAGGAGAAATCAGCTTGGGAAGATTTGGGTCTCATCACCACTTTAGGCGGCACGTGAGCCCTTCTCCGACGGTGTTTTTGGCTGCTCGGCACGCCGTTGAGCTCAGCTCGTCGAGATCTTTCCAATGGTGTGGGAGGTGTCAAAAACAGAGCTCGAATTCTTCGACTGATTTTGAGGAGAGAGAAAATGTAGAGAGAGAAAGTGGGAGAATTATCCTGAATTTTCTTTTTTTTCCTTTTTTTTTCTCTCTTTACTTTTATATAAAAAGTGTGATCTACACTTTTGACACAGTCCAATTCTGTACTGTGTGACTTTACAACAGTTCAATTTTTACACTGCATTGCTTTGACATTGTAATTTACATACTGCATAATTTCATCAGTGTATTTTTCTTACATTGTATTATTCCAATACCATATAATTTCTATGTTATTATACAATATTTTTCCTTAAATCATGTTTTTCTTCTCAATTTAATCCTCAATTTAATGCATTTTTAGTGCATTAAAATTTCGGGTTGTTACATAAAATATATACAAGTAATTCAACACATTTATCTTGAATTAATTCATAAAATTAATTCAATAAATAAACTAACAATAATTATTATTATCCAATAAACCAAATATGAACTTGTCATAAAACATCATTTATAAATCATTTCTTGTAAACATGAAAATGTTTTTCATAAACACTTAATATAAAACATTCCATAGAATGTTTTTCATAACACATAAATATTTCATAACAATGAAACTAAGCAAAATCAAAATGCATGTTTGCATTTATGCTCAATTATGAACTTTCAATTATGAGCTTTTTATGAACATTCTTTTCTTACTTAAACTTTCTATCTTTGTTCCTTAACTTTCTTTATTTTGTAAACTTTAGTGTTCGTACCAACATCATTAATCATGAAATCATAAACAGAATGCTTATCTTGTGGAAGACTTGAGACTATTAAACACCAAGGTCGTGTACCTCACATCAAGGATGCCAAAAGTTTCACTTACTTGTGTATCTCACATCAAGAAGGCTGGTATGACACTTTCTTTTATCTTTATTTTACCTTCTTATTAACTTTAGTGAGCATATCAAATGCAATCACATCATATGCAAGCACATTTACAAATCATAACTTGTACTGTAAAACTTATTGTATAACAAATGTAACATAAAACTTATAACTTAAACTGTAAAACATTATGCATTAACAAAATGCAAACATATTTTAAACATAATTATTGCAAATACATTGCAAACTTTTACTTAATCTTTAAAACTTTATGCAGAACAAGTGAAAACATACTTCAAAAACAACTTGTATAACATTTGCAAACACATTTGCAAACATATAAAATGCATTTGAAAATCCTTTACTTCATGCTGTAGGTGAGGTTTGAAACTAACTTAGACTTAGCTCTAACGTTCATGTTTCCTTCCTTTTCCTTTCATTAGTCAGTCTCTGTATCCTGATCATACGACACCTGACTAATTAGTTAACTTTTCTTATTACCAATCTACTCGATTGATAACATAACTTAAACATTAAACATTCATTTCTGTTTTACATAACTTGTATGCTATAGGTTTACTTTCTTTTACTTAGCTTGGTAACCCACCGAGGTTACCGTTCCTTTTACTTAACTTCGTAACCTATCAGGTTATCACTCTTTTTACTTAACTCTATAACCTATGAGGTTACCTTTTTCTTTACTTAACTTTGTAACCTACCGGGTTACCATTCTATGAAATGTTTTGAATTTGACTATGAAACTTTGGAAAGTTTTATTCGTTACAAAAAATTGAATGTTTTGGTATAAAATGGTCGTTTTTGGTTCCAGGGGCAAAAATGTAAAGATTTTTGTGTTTAGGGTCAAAACCATAAAATCATGTGAAACCGGGTTTTCACTAAGGAATATTAGGTTCCTGTATTTCTGTGAGCAGTAAGTAACCAAAGGATCATGTTTTTTAAAGGATTTAAAATTTAGTCAAGGAAAGAATGAAAGAAAAACGTTAAGGACAAAAATGTAAAGATTTTCGCATTACGGGTCAAAGCTATAAAGTTTTGACAAAACAGATTTAATTGAAAGGAAAATCAACAAAATAGATTTAATTGAAAGGAAAATCATTGTTTTTGTTTTCCTTAATATTATGAGACGTAAAGAAATGAAAGTTATGTTTTAAAACGGGTTTCAAAAGTTGAAAAAACCCATCAAAGACAAAATGTTCATTTTATGAAAAAAGGTCAAAATGGACCCGAAATGCCCGATGTTGGGAAACATTCCTTAGTGGAAATTTTCCGCAATATGTAGGCAATGAAACAGTAAAGTTAAGCAATGCGTTTTATGAAGTTACAAAGTTGGCGAAAAACTCGATTAGGGTAAAATCATCATTTTTAAGGAAACGGCTAAAATGGAGTTAAACACTCTGAATTTCAAAACATTCTTAGACAAAAAATGTTCTGTAATACGCTAAATAATGAAACCGTCACATGAGACAAGAAATTTAATAAGGAATGTTCAAGTATAATGTTTTCATTTCATGAAATTTTATGCTCAAAATTTCATAAAATTCATAACTCCTCAACCGAGTAGAATTTTGAAAAACTATCTATATTGTCTTAACAGTTTTGATGCGTTCTACAACTTTTGTGTTTTAACTTTCCTCAAATTTCAATATTTAGGTGGACTTTTTGGCTAATTTTTAAATCTACCGAGTCTTTGTAAAACTTTGCAATTTAGTCCTTTTGGAATTTTACAGAACTTTGTTCACAAAAGTTGTTTCCCTCACTATGTTGGTAGATTCTATACCATATTTGGTAAATAAATTGGCCTCTAAGGCCCTTAAAACCCTATGGCCTTGAAGCTAGTTAAACTTTACAAAGTTTAACAATTTTTCATTTTTAACCTTAAAACCCCTTATTTTCTTTCTTTGCATCATCATCACCATCATCATAGAGTATAAACCAATCATGCCATAATGTCCATATTAATGGCATAGACCAAAACATTTCATCAAACGCTTGGCATTCATGTTATAACATAAACTTTCAAGTATAAAGTTTTGAAATTTACCTAAACTTTGTCAACCTTTTTGATCCTCCTTTGCCAAGCTCAAAACTTTGTTATGTCTTCTCCACAAAAATCATGACAAAACCCCAATCAAAACCCATCTAAAACTTGAAGAAAATCCTCACAACCCTTAGAAAAAGTTTGGAATCTTACCTCCAAAGTTGCAAAACTTTGCACTAAAATACTAGAGCTTGCTTTAGACATGATTTGGAGGCTTTGTTTTCATCAAAATTTCATGAGAGAGAGAGCCTAGGGGGGATGGTTTTTGGGAGGAAGGAAATGAACATTTTTTGTTCATTTTTTTGGTTCCTTCAACAAGTAAACAGAACTTGATCTTTTATAGACTTTGATGACTCACCATCATCATCATCATAACTTATCATTTGTTATGATAAAAAGTTGGGATACCTTGGCCATTTTTAATTAGGCTACCCAAGGGGGTATTTTGGCAATTTTATCCACCAAATTTGATGACTTACTCACATTAGTCATCACTTGATATCATCTAGCTTAACTTAGCAATATATAATTAGGCCACCCAAAGGGGTGTGGTGGCAAGTTTCCATTAGTTGTGGTGTCCATGGTGGGTCCCACAAAGACTTTTTACATAATCTAAATTTATACTGGTAGTATTTTTCCTATACCATCGATATTCTTTTTCATACATTTCATGAGGTCCCACAACCTCCCATACTTATTTACATTCACCACATAATATAATTCCAATATTATCTAACTTTTTACAGTCTAAATTTATACTAACAGTATTTTTCTTATACTTGTTGGTATATTCTCTATACAGTTGCAGCATTCTTTATTCATTCATATTCTTCCAATAGTATTATTCCTATACTGCTTTAACTTAAACAGTCTAACTTCTGTATTGCTTAACCTTAAATAGTCAAGCAGTGTAATTTTCATACTACATAACTTTATCAATGTACTTCCTTACATTGCATTATTCTAATGCTGTATAATTGTTCATATTGTTATACAGTATTTTTCTTAAACTGTATTTTTGTTTTAATATTTGTTGCAACATAATTTGTAACAATTAAGCTTTCTAACTTATTTCCATATCATTCCTTCTTTATTTAAGGCTATGGCATGATTCTTTCTCTTAAAAATCCCCTTTTGCTTTTATGGGCTTTATCATATAAATTGGATTAAATAATAATCATTAAATTATTACATTTTACTATGCTTAAAATGCTTGGGTGTTACAGAACGGCCCTCATTAAGTTTTGTTGAGGGTGAAATTTGACTTCTTCTATTGCCATCAACACCTAGGAAAGGTGATATTCCTAATTTTAACATCGTTGTAGGGAGAAGTGTTAGCCCAATAATAGCTACCCAAGAGGGGGGTGAATTGCGTTTGCTTTTTCACAATCATTGGAATTTACTAGATTAAACGCACAAGTAAATGCAACACACAAATGACAATGTGATATACTTCAACAAAATATAAATACAATAATGTAAAGAGGTAAGGATAGAGAAATGCAAACACTATTTATAGTGGTTCAGCAATATGCCTATGTCCACTATCATTGAGCAAAGTCTTCGACTCAGCCTCCTTCACTATCATAACCGTCTTTTTAGCACGATCACTCTCGGTACAATTTGGTGAGTTTTTCTACCTAAGGCTTACCACACCTTCTTACAACTGTCGATTTTATATGGAGATTGACTAACCATAAACATGCCAAGTTTATACGGAAATTGGCAAACCAAAAATAACCCCAAATTTACTAAGGCTTTGGAAACCTGATTCACTCAGCTTATAATGATTGGAAGCGCTTAAGCACTCTCTTTTAACTCCTAGAAATGGATAGATTATAATTTAGAATAAACTAGGAGACGAACAAGCATACAATGAGAATGCTTAACAAGTTTGGCTCAAATATTGATCAAAAACTTATAGAACACTTAAAGAATGATACAAGATTGATTCTAGATGTTCTTCATATCTCTTAAGGTCATAAATGAGTTTATTTATAGGTAAAGACTCAAAACTAGCCATTTATGACCGTCTGAGGTGCATTTCTAATGGCAAGAAATAAAGCTATTGGAAACCGTAGTTGATCCCACTATACATAGTGTGGCTATGGTGCTAGCTAGAAGACTAGCCCCCCTCGAGTAGATACAGTGTAGTCAATCATGCTGCTTCCAGTTCCTAGTCGCTTGTGTTTTTGTTTTTAGAGAAGTTCTTAATTTTATAAAACTTAATCGAATTTTAAAACTTTATAAAACAAATGCCACGTCTTGAAAAATTAATTTTAAGTTATGTAATACCAATTTAAAAACGATATTTGAAGACTTTTGAAAGTCGTTAAGTTAGTTTTAAAACTAAAAATCATAATAAAAAACTTGAGCCAATTAAAATTGATAAATTTCTTGTGCATGCTTTAATATCATACAAGCTAAGAAATGAACTTAAACTTATTCTTCATGCTTGTTGATGTCATTTCTTCAATCTTCAAGTTCTCTGTAGATTGTCCTTCTTCGTTAATTTCGTATAGGTCTTGTTAAAAACTCTATTTGATTTTCTTGAGATGCAATAATAATAATACTAAATGGCTCTATACACTCAAAATAAATCATTAGAGTTTAAGCAATTAATTGTTTGTTGTCATCAAAACAAAAATAAATATTTCCACTGAAATATAGGAGCTAACAATCTCCCTTTTTTTGATGATTATAAAAATTGATTGCTTATGATAAAAATAAAACATTGAAGTAGAAATTTTAGTTTTAAAGCAATCAATCTTTCCTTTTCCTATAGGGCATTAGCAAAAAGGGTTAAAACAAATGCATAAATAGAAAGCATCAAACAAAAATGTTGAATAAACCAAGAATGATCAAATGATGCATATCGCCCCCTGATATTAACAATGCTTCAATAGCACATACAGTAAGCACATATGCAAAAATTTTACTCCTTCTGTCAAAAAGAGTTAGACTCCCCCTAAACATGTGTATGTTACAAACGTGTATAGAAGGAAAATCTAAAACTTCTCTTTGATATCTTGAGAAGTAATTGGTCATTAGAGCCTCAATCTTAATCTAAATACATTATACAAATATAATCTTTAATTAAAAACTTGTAAACATGACTCTCCCTGCATTAAAAGAGTTAGCTTCTGTGGATATAAACAAAATGATGCAAAATAAAACAAGGCAATTAATTTGAATTCACTCTTCCCCTTGTTGATCATAATTTTAGTCCCCTTTAATGCATAAACTTTTTAAGGAAGAGTTTTATGATCAAAATAGCCTTAAAGATCAAAGATTTATGTGAAAAGTTATTTGCATCAAACAAGAACACAGACTATTTATTAGACAAGGAAAGCTCCCCCCACGATGATAGTTTACCCTACTTCAAACAAAGTTATGCAAATACTAAATATGCAATTATTTAAATTTATTATGCATATTCGAGCAATCCAAGTGAAGATAATGCAAGCCAATATCAATCTTAAACTTTTTCTTATAAAAAGTAAATTCATAAGAAATGCCAACTCAAAATCAATTTCAACATGAAATTTATAAATCCATAAGATAATACAACATTCAAAGATTAAAACAAGAAAATAAAATACTGAATACAACTAAAGCATGACAAAGTTTCAAAATATAAAACAAAAGTCAAAAAAAAAATAAAATCATGATGGAGGTGGTCCTCGCATATTGAATCTTCTAAGCTCCTCCAATGTGCTACCCATGGTGTTGTTAAGCTGTGAGAACTGCTCATCAGTGTGAGGACGATAGGCAGCAAGGCTCAACTCAAGAGAATCAAGTCAAGTGATCACATCGAATGAGAACCACTTAAGGATGAACATGCTTGAAGTGTTAGAGGAGGCCCTTCTTGTATTACAAAGTAAGCTTCTGCCTACTTGAACTCATGCTCTTCTTCCTCTTGAAGAGATGCCAGATGCCATCAACTTCCTCCAATCCTATTCTCTAATGGTTTATGGCGTTGAAAAACATGTTGGGAGTGGGTTGATATTTTTTAGATTCTTAGATTAGAGGAACTTTGAAATATTCAAAAATGCAACTCAAAAGCATCCCATTAGGTAAATTGAGCTGCTATGATGCGATTTAGGATAAGTTGACCTATGTTAAATGGGGTTCCACTAAGAATGTAGTACATAAGAGGGATGTCAAAGGCTGTGAGATTGTCTTTATGTCTGGCCTTTGGGATAAGGTTTAGAGAGATAATTTGATGTAGCACTCTTATGCATATAAGTAAATCTTTGGCTCTAGGTCTGAGAGGGTGAATACCCTTTGGTGATTCCATAAGGCTGTCATACATAACAGCATGCTCAAAGTTTATTTAAAAGGTGTCTATTGATCAAATAGGTAAGCCTGTGTTGGGTGTTCCTAAAGCAAGACTAATTGTTTGAGAATCTAAAATAATGGTTTTGCCCTTTGGTTCACAAGAAATGGTGAGATTCTAAGGGTTGGCATTCATTTGGGCATAAAAAGTTCTAACAAGTCTAGGGTATACCCACTCTCTTGTTTCTACAAGATTTAGCCAACCTAAGAATTCAAATAAAATCCTAAGGTTCAATGAATGCATATCCTCAATGACAATGATTTTCCTCAAAGTATGTCTTTTCAAGTAAGAGCCAGATATGTTCTTCTACTACTGGCAGTCAAAATATTAGGATCATAAATTACCTTAGAGCGGTACTCATTTTTGTCATCGTTTGTTACCTAATATTTTCCATGCCTTCTAGAAGATTCTACACGCCCAACCATGATAGAAGACTCAAAGAAACGATTTCAAAAGGCCAAAAGAGCAGTAGTTTGGATTTGAAGAACAGGTAGACTTTTGGACAAAAATAGTAATTTTTGAAAGTTTTGGATAAGTATTTTCACTCAAAACCCAAGAAAATTTGATTTAAAGACAAAAGACACAATAGGTGAGTGAGAAAAGTTGCAATCGCTCTCCTAGGGCATGAATTCGGGAGAGAAAATGAGAGAAAAAGGAGAAATCCCTCCTTTTAAACTGTTGCAGCTCGTGTCTAGATTGGCCTTACCTGATGACATGATCGACCGCGTTATGCATATCGCAGTCGACCGCGACTGCTCGAGATGCAGTCCAGGCAGTTGTAGTCAAGTTTTGAAATTTTTTTTAAGACTAAAATTAATGTTTTGAAAATGATGAGATTGACTTAGAAAAATGTCAAAAACAAGTTTTGGTTTTTAGTACCCACAAAACTTTGGGTCTATTTTTGTTAGTCATTGAGCATTTTGAAATCTATCTTTGTTTAACTCCAAAATTTGTGCTTTTCTTAATGTGGCAATAAGATGTGGTATGACTATCTTGATTGCAATATATGCAAATATATTTTGGGATAAACTCACTAGTTGATGCTTTAACGAAATAATTTTTGAAATATTTTTTATCAATTTGTAGTTTATATCCTAAACCACCTTTGTTGAAAAAGCACCATTGTTCACCAAGCATTAAATCAAAATTTGTATTTCTGCTAGTGAATTTCAAAACAATTTTTGTTAAATCATCTACTTTTTCTTTCAAAGATACATTCTCTTTGATCAAAGCATCACTCTTAGTTTTATCAATTTTCAATGGTTCTATTTCTTCTATAAGAGTAAATACTTTCTTTTTAAGCAT
>CAMOHE010037012.1:0-31739 GCA_946598075.1 Artocarpus hirsutus
CAAGAAAGAAAGAAATTTTTATGAAATAAACTATGTTTATAAATTTTGAACTTTAAAGATTTAAATTATGTTTTAAAATTTTGAGAATGTTTACTTAATGGACTTTTATTACTTTATAAATTTTCTTCCGCATTAAAACTGTATTCAAACAAATTTTATTTTAATCGTTCAGACTACCGATCGAGCCCGACCTACCGAAGTATGTATGCAAATTTTATTAATGTTTAAAGGATGTTTATAATCAAGTAATTTACTTTAAAAAAAATGGATTAAATTATTATATAATGATTAAGTTATAATAATAATAATAATAATAATAATAATAATAAAATGTATTTGACCATGAGTTTTTATGACTTTATTATTTTAGTGAGATAAACTATTTAAGGAAATGTTTATAAATGAGTAATATATTAATGTATATTCATATGTATATATATATATATATATATAAAAATTTCATGGATCCTGGGTTACGTTTTCAAGTTATCTTTTTAATTAAATAGTTTATCCAATAAATAAAAGTATTATAAAATGAAGGTAACGTCATCTGTAACGTCTGTAAAAAGAGGCGTTACATAGCACTTCTTGGAGCCATTAGGACTTTTCTTCGTTTGCTGTTGGACTTACCCCTCTGATTTCCATTTCTTTGCAAATTTCTACCCCAAGCGAAGTAGTTCTCTCCATTACTTGATGATTGTTTTTCAGCCTTGAGTTCAAGATTTCATGACCTTAAGGCTGATAAAACCTCTTCTAAAGTGATAGAAGTTCTACTATACTTTATTGCGGTCTTGACTTCTTTATAAAATTTAGGTAAAGAATTCAGCAAAATTATAGCCTGATTCCCATCACTAAGGGCCTCATTTTCCCCAGAATTGGGAAGTTCAATGTTCATTATCAAAAATTCATCAAAATTCTGATCAAGATTCTTAGAAGTATTCATCTTGAAACCAAACAATCTTTCCTTTAAGAAAATCTAATTTGTTAAAGATTTCTTTTAAAAAGGCTCATCTAATCTGTTCCATATTTTTGCAGGTGTATCTTCTTTATCTACCAATCTAATAATAGAATCTGTTAGATGGTAGATGATTGTACCTATTGCGATTTCAAGCAATTCTTGTTTTTGATCTTTGGTAAATCCTTCAAGGAATGGAACAGGAACCTCCAGAGCCCTAAGTGCCTTTAGTTGGGCAAGAAGCCCTTTGATCTTTCTTCTCCAAATTCTAAAATCACAAGAGCCATCAAATTTCTCAATCTCCACCTTCATGTTGCTCATAATTGATCGATTTGAGTCACTATTGGAATGATTTGAAGCCTTGAATCTTTTTCTTCCTCTGACAAATGAGAACCCAAAGATGTGTCTTCAAGTTCTTAAGTTTCTTTAGGACCAAGCCTTAATTTTGGATCGTGATTCTCGTCCAAGATTCTTGTATTGTCTGAAACTTCAAGAATCAAACGCTTAGTAACTAGGCTTGTAGTAAAACCTATAACAATTTCTTTTCTTTTCTTAGAAGGCAAACCAAGACTTGAATCATAAAGAAGAAAAGAACCCCAAAAGTTTAGCGAGGTTATTAGGGACAAGTTATGATTTTAAACATATAATATAAATAGCAATACTAACAAAGCCACTTATAGACGTATCCCATTTAATTTTTAAAGAATTTTTTTCTCACTAGTTTTAAAAAAATTTAGTTGTACCATTGTTTTGTATGAAAAAAGTTATAATTATATCCCCACTAAAATCTAAAATATATCATTGTGCTCCCATTTTCTTAGAAAAATTATGATTTGTGCCTTCACTTATTAATCAAAACATATAACATCTGCTTGCTATAAAAATTATCAACAATTTTTTACATAATGACCCATTGATAAAAACTTCTGGCTTGACCCTAGTAATAGTGTGATATAACTCTTTTTAATATGGCATGAACGAAATTGTGGCATAACTTGTCATTTGTTCATATATATATATATATATATATATATATATAGTTGATACGCTTGACTCCACTATAATTAGTTTAATTGAAGTGTTTAAGTTTATCGAATGGAAGTAAAAGTAATATCCAATGAAATTATCAAACCCTCTTATCCAGCTCCAGATTGTCTCCGTCATTACCAGATCTCTTATCTTGATCAGTTATCTTCTTGAGCATATAATATTTTCCTTACTTTCATCACATGCTATCCTATATTTTGTAAAATTTTTCATGTCACAAATGGTTGATCTCTATCATTTATGATATTTATTTAAGTTGTATTACGCTTAAATATATGTGACATTTATAAAAACTAAATTTTAAAAGATGATCATGAAAATTCTCCTTTTTTCCTCCAAAAAGTCCATTAGATCAATAATCAAAATCCAACTTAGTCAAAGCCGCTACACCCGCCAACGATAATGGCAAACCGCCCACGGTTCAATGGGTGGCATGGAATTTCGATCACCCTTGGCCTCCCACCAAAAATCCCAACAAGCACAAGCCTAAAACCATATGTGTTTACCCCTAATGATTTGCGGTGGGTGAAAAATGGGAAAGCCTGGGAAAAGTTCAACGAGATCTCTCCACTAGGTATTGTAAAAGTAACCTATCGATAAGTATCTATTTTTAAACTGTCAAATTTGTAAAATATATATATATATATAATTTTGATAAATCTAATGATTTAAAAATGTGCACTATTAGAAAGAGTGCCGACCGATGAAGAACCCAAAGTTTTTAAAAGAATTTTCATAAATGCTTCTTTTTGGAACTTAAATTTTATAGATGCCACATATATATATTGAAACTTATTTATGCCACCAAAAATCATTCAAGTGGACAAGAGACAACGAGGAAGAGAGAATTAAGAGAATATGAAGGTTTGTCTATTTAAAATGGATTGGGGAAAAAAATTTGAACAACTCACTTAATTGTTTTTAAAAACTAATATAACTAAAAATGTGACACAACTTTTTTCTTTTTTAAGTGTTGCAGTTTAAACATTAAGCGGAGTAATGTTCTTAAGTTTTAATGGTATTTGGTGAGGAGTGATGTTTGGAGATTTATATGACATGTGTAGGGAATGGGAATGGTGGGTGTGTGAGACTGTGAGTCAATAGGAAATTTTTATTGGATATTAAATTAGAACGGGAAAGCTAGGTAGGTGAAGGTAAGTATTTGATCTGCAATCTTTTTTATTTATTTGTTATTTCTTCTATTACAGGGATATTTGAAACTTCAATTTTAACTCATCAGTTACAATTATAAATAATGTAAAATTTACAATAATTACTGTAAAAAATAAAAGTTACTATAGTATAAAGCTATCTCATGTTATAGTTGTTAAAGTAAAGTTATGAACTAAAGCTAAATTTTGATATCAAACGCTCTGAGAAACGGAGTTTGTAACATACACTCTTTGGGTGGTCGACAACTATCACCCTCAACATTTAATCATTTTTGTTAACAACCGGCATTGTATCCCTTTCTTTTTTTCCTTTTTTTTAATTTACCTACTCTAGCTTGTCCATATCTTCTTTTTATATATTAATAGGGTATTTGGGAGAGTAGAAATTGAAAATTTGTTTTATAAACTACAGCATATGAGAGCTTTACACTATAGCAATTTTTTTTTTTTTATTATAGCTGCTAAGAGCTTTTAAAGTGTTCGTTGTTTCCAATCGAGATGCCAAAAAGAGGTTAAGTTACTACGAAACTTTAGGAGTTGCGATTTTATCTCCTATTGTTGCTTGCTTGGCTGGGTTTTTTTTATTATTATTTTCTTTATTAATTTCTACATGTGATTCTGGTAGACAAAATACCCAAAACATCCATTTGTTTTGCTAAAATATCAATTTTACCATTCTTATTATGAAAGTGCCCAACACATCTCATGTGTCTTCAAAATTGTACACAAACGACTCTTGAAGAATTTAATTTTTTTGAAAAACCAAAATTATCCTTCCTAATCTTTACTAAGTGCAATTTGAAACCTTATTAAACCAAAATACTAAATCAAATCAATCTCAGAAAGTTAAAAACTCTCAAAATAATTAACGTATTTGCTTAATTAAAATATTTATTTGAACATTTTAAATTACCTTTTCTTTAAATTTTAAGTCATATTTAAAATAATATTAATATATTGAGAAGGTTAATCTTGGATTTTTTAAAAAAATAAATTTTTGCAAAGGGTATTTTGCGTATGAATTTGTAAACATATGAAGTATTTTAGACATTTTAATAATAAGAGGGACAAAAGTAGTATTTAGATAAAACACAAGGGTGTCTTACATTTTACAATTATTTCAAGTACATATAATAAATTAATTAACAAAATCAGGGAATTACTCTTTTCCATTTAAATCAGGGTTGTGTCTCCTTATCAAGTGGTTGTCTTATCTCTCCTTATCAAGTGGTTGTCTTATCTCCAGAGACCATAATCTAGGAGATCTAGTAACTTCCTTCCTTAAATGCCAATGAAGCTATTCGATGAATTTGGTCACTCCGTAGCCTCGACTCCATGACCCCCGGTTAAACCCTTGCCCCTATGGGCAGTGCGCAACCCTCATTCATTACATAGCCTCGACCTCCATATCTAAGATTTTATTTATGAACTCTAGCTAGCCTATGGGCCAAGCTTCCCACAACATTATGCATAATGAATGTTCATATATGAACGTTATATTTTGAAAAATTATATCAAAAAGAAAATTAACTGTAAAAAACTGATAGATTTTAATAGAGATGTAACAAATTTAAAACAGGTCAGATACCTTACTGTAAGATTTTTATATTTTTGTTGTTGTTTGGTTAAGTTGACTTGAGATGTGCAATGAAAACTGACCACCACAAAGGTTGTGTCCCCCAAAAAAAAATACGTTTAACGTGAGAAAAAGCTACAAAGAGTCCACTTACACAAGAAAATTAACTACACCAACTAGCAGATACAAAGAATGTCAATCCATATATAAACATCAGAGAGACAAAAGCAGAACGATATAAAGCTCTACAGATATATTACATGACATATATATATATATATATATATATATATTATTTTACACATTGTATATCATCCATTGATTGCGTTGACTGTGAATTGAGCATATCACTTTCAAACTTAGCAGTTGTGCTTGACAACCCAGAGCAAGAATTCAATATTCAGCATGATCATATATCTACTATATACATATATATATATATATATATATATATATATATACATCCGAATTTTCTTTGCAAAGTGTACATTCCACTTTATAAACCGCAATCATTGCGAGCTATAACAATTAACACCCACCTAGAGACATTTGCTTGGCTTCCACGCAGTATCATTAACATAATTAATCTTTAAGAATTTTTGAATATCTGAAGACCCCAATTAGAAATCAGACACAAAATGTCAGTTCAACTAACAAGATGTACTACTGGTTTTGATTTTCTCAAACCAAACAATCTCAAGATTAATGTATTGAATCTTTGTCGAGAAACTTCACTGACTTCCACGATGATTAATAATTAGGGAATTTTGTTAAGTTGTGAAACTTAATCATTGTCCTGACAACTATTGATTTATGTAGAAGCACCACAGAGGTAGACCTTTGTGGTAAGGGTGCTTTGAGGATTTTTTTATTTGTAATTTAAGTTGTCCTAAATTTTTTCATATATAAAGAAAAACATGCCATCTATAACTTGGGTAAAGAGAGAGGTTAGAGAGAACATAATAGGACTGAGAGATGTATGATTTTTTTCTTGTAAATATTTTATTTATCATCTTAAATTAGTACGATGGTTAAAAGTGGACATAGGCCTCACATTAAAGGTATTGAGCGAATTATAAAATCTTGAGTGTTGTTATTTGCTTGATTTTTTTCTGCAATTTTATTGTTGTAATTCTTAACACATTTTGAGTACCCTTTCTGAAATTATTTTTATTTTTATGTTTTGAAAACAAAAATAAATAAATAAATGTCACCGCTAAAAAAAAAGCTTGTTTGGTAGATCCTTTCGATAAATTGTGCATTTCGTAAATTGATGACTGTAATTTTTTTTTTATACAAACGGATAAGAGAGAATGAATAATTGATGTTCAAGAAACTTAATTTATTGTAACTAAGTTGGCACTCATTAAATAATCCCTCTTGTATCAAAGCTTCATTTTAATTTATCAATGAAAAGAAAAGGAAAAAATTAAAGAAAATAAAGAAATTCAAAAACAAAAATAGATTATCTTAATTAATGAAGCTACGAGAAGGACTAGCCAACTCAACCATCCCGGTTGATGCAAACTAACGATTCCCTTCTCTACCTAAAACATCACTCAATAGTTTTAGAAAGAAAAGAAAAAAACATCTTAATTGGGAAGTCAAGCCAATCCTGGAGAACCATCGTTGCCCCATTCGTATTAATTTTGATCCAACCAGAATAAGACATGGCACTGTGCTTCAAGGATGCGAAGAACTTGTTGACACGATTAGATTAATTAAATGGCTTCAAAATCATTAAATTAATGATAATTTATCAATGACCCGTAGAAATAGGGTCATTTTTTTTCTCTTTTTGGCACGTACGTGCGTTTTTTCCGTTAAAAATTAGAGAATTATTATCAGTTTTACCAGTTTTTCCACTAAATTTAGAGTTTGAGACCTTAATTCTCAAAACTAAAATTATTGTATCAATATAATAAGTCTTTAAGCAATTTGGAATATCAGAATGTTAAATTATACGTTAGTTTTAACGTTTTGACCAATTATTGTCCAACATAGACTATTATTGGGATCGGACTTCCCAATAATGTCATCATGCGGTTGAAAGGAGGACGGGAGACATTCTTATAGGGAAATTACACAGATGACGAAAGGCTGCAGGGAAAAATTGGGAGAGGGGGGCTTTGGATCTGTGCATAAGGGAATGCTTTCTAGTGGCCCCTTTGTAGCAATCAAAATATTGGGTAAATCCAAGGCTAATGGTCAAGATTTTATCGATGGAGTTGCTACAATCGGAAGGATTCACCATGTTAACGTGGTGCAACTGATTGGTTTTTGTGTAAGCGGTTCAAAGCTAGTTCTTGTATTTGATTTTATGCCTAATGGGTCTCTTGACAAGTATATTTTTTCAACAAAAGAAATTTGCAACTCGTTAAATTGTAAGAAAATATTTGAGATCTCGCTCGGAATCGCTCGTGGTATTGAGTACCTTCATCAAGGATGTAACATGCGAATTCTACACTTTGATATCAAACCTCACAACATTCTTTTGGATGAGAATTTCATTCCAAAGGTTTCTGATTTTTGTCTAGCAAGACTATTTCCATTGGATAATAGCATTGTCTCATTGACAGCAGCCAGAGGAATAATAGGATACATTGCTCCGGAATTGTTTTACAAAAACATTGGAGAAGTCTCTTACAAAGCTGACGTCTATAGTTTTAGAACGTTGTTGATGGAAATGGCTAACAAGAGGAAAATGTAAATGCAAATGCTGAAAAATCAAGCCAAATATACTTTCCTTAATGGGTATATGACCAATTTAGTTAAGGAAATGAAATAGAAATAGAAGATGCAACAGAGGAGGAATCAAAAGCAGCAAAGCAGATGATCATAGTAGCATTGTGGTGCATACAACTGAAGCCTAGTGATCGCCCTTCAATGAACAAAGTCATCGAAATGCTCGAAGGTGAAGTTGAATCCCTACAAATGCCTCCAAAGCCTTACCCATATCCACAAGAGCAAGAGCACGAGAAGCACGACGTTGAGGATACTGGGGAGAGATCAAGTTCAACAACACCATCAGAAGAGGACTCAGAAGAGACTAGTTTGGTCTCAAATGCCAATTAAATAGTGATCAAGTTGTGAGCTTGACAGAGGGAGTAATTAAGACCTCCATCTATTAAGGCAATTATAATCCATTGTGTTTTCAGCGCAAAAATGTAGTCCTCTGTCATTTTTATTTGCTTTAGTTTGTCTATTTCATTTACTTCTATCGAGTTTTAATTTATACAATTGTTTCTGGTCTTTCATAAGATCTATTTCTTAAGCGAATGGCCGTCTTGGAAGAGAATTCTTTATCTATACGTATATCAGCAATAAAGCACACTTTTGTTCAACTTATATATCCCAGTACAGTAACATTTGAACCCATAAGAAGGAGTTTTAATTCAAAATTATTACTTAATATTAAACCAGAGCAAGATACAGGGAGAAGAGAAATGGAGGATTTGAGAGAATGAAATCACATTCTTCTCATTGATATGTAGTTGGTTATACACGTTGTGTTTATATACGTGAGTCATTAAAGTAATGAATGAAAACAATAATTAATTATAGGATATGAAACCGATTGGTTACGATAGGTAGACTAATAGAAACTATCATGTAACTAACTAACTGACTAGTCTAACTAAATTAACTAACTTGGAAGTATTAGTTATTGTAAAACTCCCCCTCAAGCTGGACTGTAAATGTCCTTTACAACCATCTTGGACAGTAAAGAAAATAAGGAAGAAACAGGCAAGGCCTTGGTGAATACATCAACAAGTTGGTTGTGTGATCGGATGGGAAGCAACTTGATAAAACCTGCATTGGGTTTGTCTCGAACAAAGTGGCAATCAATCTCAATATGTTTTGTTCGTTCATGAAATGTGGGATTAGAAACAATATGAATAGCTGTCTGATTATCACAAAAGAAGAGTACTAGTGAACAATTGGAAATTGAGAATCTTGTAGCAGTTGTTGCAGCCAAACTAGTTCACTGGTTGTTATAGCGAGGGCTCGATAATCAGCTTCTGTAGAGGATAGAGATATAGTGGTTTGCTTCTTGGCTTTCCAAGATATTAAAGAATCACCTAGCAAAACACAAAAGCCTGTGGTTGACTTCCTTGAATCTAGACATGAACCCTAATTAGCATTCAAGAAGGCTTTCAACTAAGTAGAAGATGAGGCTGAGAAGAATAGGCCCTGGCTAGGATGTGCTTTCAAGCATCTCAAGAGGTGATGTACAACCTGCACATGTTGGACACGAGGTTATGCTAGGAATTGACTCAATTTATGGACAGCATATGTAATGTCTGGTCGAGAAAAAGTTAGATACAAAAGGCATCCAATAAGTCATCGATATTGGGGAAAATCTGATAAAAGTTCAACATCAGTGGCAATAATTTTCAGATTAGGATCCATGGGAATATATGCGGGCTTGGAAGCAAGAAAACTAGTGTCTTCCAAAAGTTGCAAGGTGTAGTGATGTTGAGAATGCCTTAATTTGAACATACAATTTCAAGGCGAATAAACTATTTTAGATTTCCCAAGTCTTTGAGTTTGAATTAACTATGGAGGAGCTTTTTAAAAGAATTAATAGTTTGAATTGAGGGGCCTATGATGATGATATCATCAACATAGACAAGTAAGGCAACAAAGGACGAACCTGTTCCTTTTGTGAATAAAAGCAACAATATTTTTTGACTAAGTGAAACCAAACTAAATTATTGATGCTAAAAACTTGGCATACCACTGCCGTGAGGCTTGTTTAAGGCCATATATTGATTTATGAAGCCTGCAAACTCGTTTCCCTTCAACATGGGATGACTCCCCCTGAATGTTATAACCTAAAGGAAGATCCATATATACTTCTTCAAACAGGTCTCCATTAAGAAATGCATTATAGACATCCATTTGAATCAAATGCCAAGACTAATTAGCTGCTAATGCTAGGAGGACTTTCACAGTAACCAATTTGGCAGCTGGGGAACAAGTTTCTCGGAATTCCATACCTTCTTGTTGAGTGTAGCCCTTAGCAACTAATCTGGCTTTGTATTTATCTACGAAGCCATCAAGTTTGTGTTTGACTTTGAAAAGCCATTTACAACCTATTGAATTTTCCCTAGAGGTAAAGTTACAATGGACCAAGTGTTGTTGGCTTCCATAGCATCGAGTTTAGCCTTCATAAATGCCCTCTATTAGGGATATTTGACTACCTAGTAGTAAAATTGAGGTTCATAGTAGGATGAAACATTGAGGACATAGGCTTTACATGATGGTGAAAGGGACTAATATGTTAGATAGTTGGTTAAGGGATATTGAATAGGTGGTGTGTGGTCTTTGGGTAGCTGACGGAGTAAGAGGTTGCAATAGAATTCACTTAGGTAAGATGGTGGTTTGTTACTTCTAGATGACCTTCTGAGTGGATTGTCGGTAGACTGTGAGGAAGTGTTGGAATAAGAAGGATTAACAAAGGGAGAAGGATTGGATGATGTTGTGGGGGGAATGTCTTGGTTAGAAATAAGCAAGACTAGATCAGGAAAAGGATCTATGAGAGAGTTCTCAAAAACCACAAAATGGAAGGGAAATACTTGTTCATGGAAAACTACATCCCTGGAAACAAATATCTCCTTGGTGTAAAGGTCAAGTAATTTGTAGCCTTTAATGCCTGATGGATAGCCAATGAAGACACAAGGTTTAGCCTGAGGTTGAAACTTAGTTTGATGAGCTGATAGTGTAGAAGCAAATGCCAAACAGCTAAAAACTCTGAAGGAGGAGTAGTCTATAGTAGACTTGTATAATAGCTCATATGGAGTTTTGTTATGAATAAGAGGGGAAAGGGGTTCTATTGATCAGAAAAATGGCTATTAGGATGCATTGAGTCCAATACTAAAGAGGAATCTTAGACTGAAAAGTATAGTGCTTTAGCAACATTTAAGAAGTGTTGATGTTTTCTTTCAACCATAGAATTTTGTTGTGGTCTTTCCACACAAGCATATTGATGTAAGACACCTTTTTCTTTGAAATAAGCATCAAATGCTAATTCTCGAGCGTTATCAAATCTAAAAGATTCAATCTTGCAACCAAATTGAGTATCAATCATATTGAAAAAGTGAGGTATAATAGTTGCAACATCATATTTTTGTTTGAGCAAGAACACCCAAGTGAACCTTGTACAATCATCAACCAATGTTAAAAAGTAACTATGGCCTGAATGAGAGATTACATGATAAGGTCCCCAAATGTCTGCATGAATTAAATCAAATGGTGATTGAGACATGTTATTATGATATACAAAAGAAAGTCTTTTCTCCTTAGCTAGAGGGCAAATGTAACATGGTTCTGTATGATTAGACTTAGTACTTTGGTGATGTAGTTGATTCTTTAAGATATCTAGTCTATGGGAGGATAGGTGACCAAGCCTATGATGGCACATTTTAGCAGAAACAATATTGACAGCATGTATAGAGGTGAAAGGCTGCAATGAAGTTGCATCAAGAATGTATAAATTATCTAGTTTATTACACCTACCAATCATCTGCTTGGAACTGATCTCCTAGATCATGAAATGATCAAGAAGAAAAACAACAGTGAGGGGAGAATCTATTGTTAAAGTACTAATAGAAAGCAAATTAAATTTGAATTGTGGAACATAGAGAACGTCCTCGAGAGTTAAGTTTAAGCTTAAGACAACATCACCAACATAGTGAACAAAAATAATGGTGTGATTAGGTAGAGTAACCATAGAATTTTGCACAGGATGCATAGACACAAATGCCTTAGCAGTGGAGCATACATGTTTGGAAGCACCTGAATCAGCAATCCAAAACAATTGAGAGGAAAACATAGGATTATAGATACTGAAAAACAAGTACCTACTAAATAGGATGTTATGGCATTGTCAGGTGATTCAAGAGCCGTAGATGTGACATTTAATCACTTGAAAGCATAGTCAAGAGTTGTTGGTACTAAGTAGGATTAAGATTTTGAATAAAATCTTCAACATTGCTTTGGCTGTGACTCTCTGCAATATTAGGGGCATTAGTAACTTGATTAACTGCAGCTACATGAGGATTAGTCGATGATAATCCTTTTTGACGTTGTTGGAAGCTAAAGGGATATCCATGGATCTTGTAGCACTTTTTAATGGCATGACCATGAAAGTCGCAATAAGTACAAAAAGGACGATCTTTCTTGAAAGTTTTAGAACCTCCAAGATTGGAACTCTGAATGTGAGAAGTACTTCCACGGTGTTTGGATGTATCATTCTTGATAGCAAACGCCATGGTGTTGGGGGAATTAGTGGTTATTTGAACACCAATTGTTCTATGTCATTCTTCTTGATAGCTTAAGGAAAACACCTTGCTAATAGGGGGTAGAGGATCCATGAGCAATAGTTGATCCCAAACTTGAGCAAAGGAATCATTAAGACCCATAAGAAAGGCCATGATATACTTTATTTGATAGTAAGAATTGAGTTCCTTGACACCACTGCAAGTGCATAGACCACAAGTATAGGCAGGTCTGAAATTACTCAACTCCTCCCATAAGCTTTTCAAATGAGTAAAATAGACATTGGTAGAGTGTTGATCTTGATGAAGATTGACAAGATCATGACGTAGTTGAAAGATTCTAGGGCCATTACATTGTTGGAATCGATCCTTAAGATCAAGCCAAATCTCATAGGCCGACTCAAAGAAAATCACACTAGCACAAATCTCTTTGGAAACAGAGTTCAGGATCCAAAAAATGACGACATTGTTGTTGCAAATCCAAGAATTGAGAAGATTCAAATCAGTACCTTGAGGCTTCGAGATAGATCCGTTAATGAAACCGCGCGTATTCTTCACAGATAATGCAATGATCATGGTGCGGCTCCAGGATGCATAATTGACACCTATCAGGTGCTGTGAAACTAGCATTAGTCCAGGACCATCAGAGTAATGAACAAAATGGGGACTGGATGGATCATCGGTGGCAGATTTGCTATTAGTGACAACAAAGTTGCCATGATTGGAAGGTTCTATGAGGAATGAAGCCAAAGAGAAGATGATCAAAGGAGGAAGATGAAGCAAAATCAGGATCAAGATTGCGAGCAAGATCAAGATCAAGAGAATGCAATGCAAAAAACAACTGATGCCATATTAAACTAGAGCAAGATACAGAGAGAAGAGAAATGGAGGACTTGAGAGAATGAAATCACGTTCTTCTTATTGATTTGTAGTTGGTTATACATGTTGTGTTTATATACATGAGTCACTAAAGTAATGAATGAAAAAATAATAATTAATTACAGGATATGAAACCGATAGGTTACCACTCGTAAAGTAACAGAAATTATTATGTAACTAACTAACTAACTAGTCTAACTGAATTAACTAAATCAGAAGTATTAGTTATTGTAAAACTTAATTTTATGTTGTATCACAAGTTATTATAGTCCTATCTTTATCTTACAAGTTTAAGTATCAGCAATAAAGCACAAATTCCAAAATAATTTGTTATAAATTTAGAACTTGTTTGGTAACATAGATTAGAACAAAAAGGTTTTGGTTTAAACCAATCTTGTTACAATAGGTTGTCATAAAATTTAAATTACTATAGTGTTTTTAGTTTGAATCTATATTCTCCAACAAACTTTTAATAATGTGAGCATATTTACTTCAATTTATATTATGTTCCCCTTGTCATGATTTGCAATACTAACAGGTTGTTTAGAAAAGAATTTGAACAAAAAAAGTTTTGAGTTTTGTATTATAGCAATTTTAGAAAACAATGTAGCAAAAATGAGTTTGCACCAAAATTTTTGGTTTAAACTTATTTCCCAAACAACATTTAAGTTATCAGCCCGTATACTGTCCATATTCTTTGCTTGGAAATATTTCATAATAAATTAGGTGCTCAGAATAAATTGGGAATGAAATCAGAATTCTACCAGACGCTTTGGGACCGTGAAACCTACTAT
This sequence comes from Artocarpus hirsutus, assembly GCA_946598075.1. Classification (NCBI taxonomy): domain Eukaryota; kingdom Viridiplantae; phylum Streptophyta; class Magnoliopsida; order Rosales; family Moraceae; genus Artocarpus; species Artocarpus hirsutus. The sequence continues at coordinate 13,707 of CAMOHE010037012.1, forward strand.
AGCCTAATACTGGTGATTAAGAGGGTGTATCCTTCGGGTTCCGCAGATTATTTAGAAGTCTGCCAAACAACAGCAGCAAAAACGGCTTTTGAACCACCTGACCCATTAATATTATCCGTATAATATTAGCTAGACTTGCATGAAGATGACTAGCAAGTATTTTAAAGATTTTTTTTTTTTTTTTTTTTTGTTGAGAATTTGAACTTTAGATATGGTACAATTTGTTGTTTACACGTCTTTCGTAAAATATTTTCCGGACGACAAATCAAACACGCCAGAACTCAAAATGGATCAACATGGTAATTTCTCGCAGCTTACATGGAGTGAGATCCTTAAAAAGACTAGCGTAGACTTGAAAAGTCAACATTGTAGATCTCCAAATATAATATTTTATAATATCAACAGTTTGCTCCCTCTAACAAGATCTATATAATATACTATAAGCTAGATAGATGGTGTGCTTACCGGAACCCACTGTTTTGAACAGGTTTTTACCCCCATTGAATTATGTAGGAATGCTCAATCAGATAAGGTGGCATGCCTGGTTGAATTTATTATCTTTGCATGTCCATTACTTTTCTTAAGTCTTCGTTCATGTATTTTTGGGACGAAAATTTACCCTATTGAACCTTTTTACGATCTGTCGTATTCACCTCAATTTAAGCTCAAAGTCTTCTTGTCATTTCACTAAAACTTTCCATGGTCCCCCAAGAGATCGGACCATATCTAAAGTAGTTGCAAAGTCTTGCTAAAAAGTCTTCAACGCACTAATTGCTAGCCACATCCTTCTAGCGAGAATTCCGGAAGTCACCTTTAACGTGACATCTTCAGGCAGGACCACGGCCTAACGTGGGATTGTCCTTCAGGGAATATTCATGTCATTTCTTTCTTTTGTTCTTTTTTTCCTCTCTCTTTTCAGGTAAGCATCAGTGTGGTGTGAACATGTGAAAAACTATTTCAAAAGGGAACATCAAAATTTGGTTAAAGATGGAACATATATATGTAGATAATAGTGATAACAATGGCAAGATTTTTTTCCTTCATACGTCATAAATCAGAAACAACGAATGCTACGCATTGAAGATAAAGTATACATTATTATAAATAAGAATTTTTATAACAATCAACAACCGGTGTGGATATTTAACTAATTTCGTTTTCTTGTTTCTACTTCTATATGTTTTGGATAGATTGTTCTTTGTTGTATATTAACTCGCACTATAAGAAAAACTACATTTAACGATATATTATTTACGACATGTAATTTTTGAATGTCGTTGAAACGTACATACAACGACATCTCCAACAAAGATGTCATTAACGACATTGAAACAATAATTAACAACATCTATATAAATGTCGTATTAAAGGTCTACTTTTAACGACAAGTACAAGATGTCGTCAAAGCCTTAAAAATTCTACAACACCCCTTATAGACAACATTGGTCAAGATGCCGTCTATAAGAGATGTCGTGGAATCTCCAAGACTTTGACAACATCTCCTACTTGTCGTTAAATAATTTAACGACACTAAACTATTGTCGTTAAAAGGATACCTTTAATATGGCATCTATATAGATGTCGTTAATTATTGTTTCAAATGTTATTAACAATATTTTTATTGGAGCTGTTGTTGTATGTACTTTTTAACGACATTTAAAAACTACATGTCATAAATAATATATCGTTAAATGTAGTTTTTGTTGTAGTGTTGGTTGTTGCGGTATTTCATTAAAGGAAAAACATAGTGGATAAATGAGAATCCTCAGTTTTCTGGGGATATGATTTTGTGCGTAGTCAAAAATGAACACAAATCACCTTGAAAATCATTTTCATCTATATTAGATTATCCATAACTCACAAAATAATAAGTCTTAATCTAATAAATAATATACTTATTGAATTAGGACTCAAAGTTTTATATATAGCAGGATTTTAACACATAGAGTTATACGAGAGTGCTGAATCACATAAGGTGGCATGCATGCCTTGTTGATTTATTGTCTTTGCATATCTATTACTCTTTTGTAAGTCGTCGTTCATCTATTTTTGGGACGAAAAATAACCCGCCGGTTGATCCTTTTTTGTATGTTCATAGACACTTTTCATAGCCCCCCAAGAGATTGGACGACATCTTTCATTGACAAGTTCAAAGTAGTTGCAAGTCTTGCTAAAAGTCTTCAATACATAATTTCCAGCCATATGCTCCTAGCTAGAATTTTTTCCACGAAGTCACCTTTAGCATGACATAAAAGGCTTGGTAGAAATTTTTTTAAAAAAATAAATAAATATATTAATAAATAAATGGGAAGAGGGTAATTGATCAGATACTAAGCACATCATAACAAAACTGGCATCCATTAAGCAGCTCATCACTCCAACTCTAACTATTAATGAAAAAAAAAAAGAAAGAGAGAGAATAATATAAAAAGTTTAGAATTCAGCAACCAGGAATAAAAAAACATTATAAAATAAAATTCTTTCCCTAAAGAAACATATATTTGTCCATGGTTGCAAAGAAACAAGCTAATTCTCTAAAATTAACCATGCCACCTAATCCGTTTGCCTCTATGGGTCCATCAAAAACAAACAACAAGATGCCCACAAGGCGTACGGCCCTAGAGTTGGAAGCTATTGCCGAATGAGTACTAGATATGTTTAATATTTCCATAAATACATATTTTACATAAATGTACTTAACTAAAGAAATTTGCGACTTTGATGTCATCCTTTATACTTACTTATAATTGTCGATCGTAAACTTTTACATGTATGGAATCCTGGAATTAGTAGGATATTAATATTACAAGGGATAATTATGTTTATTAGTATCTTTGATATTTGAACCCTTAAACTCTAGGTCTTCTGTTCTTCTTTTATTTTTATTTTGAAAGAGAAGAAAAAGACAAATTTTAATGTGGTTTGCCTTGTCCTGTATGTATGTTCAAAATCTAGAGAAAATAGGAGAATTTACTAGTAAACGGTATTATGAATATAAATTTCATACACAAATTACAATTACCCGAGTCAAAAAAGTTATCCAAGACTAAAATCTAGAAATTCCCCAATATAAAAATAATACGGTAAAGTCCAAAACATCTAACCAATATACAAAAAATGTTAGAAGACCAAGGATACAAGTGAATTTCTATATGCCTGATTCCAAACGTTCCTATTAAGACTTGGGCTACTCTTATAATGCATAATCAGAAAAAACTAGCAATATATATCCCTCTACCATGGCGCTTTCCTTTAATTAGTCTTCCTTTATAATTTTCTCTCACTAAATAATTTGCCTTTGTCATTTTCACTCAGTGTTTGCTTGTTCAAGTCTTTACAACTTGCGTAGACATGTTCTTTAAGCAATTATTAGACCGGCATTAATCGGGAGAGCAGACCTTAAGCATGTACCCTTTTTAGTGCGAGTATCTCCAGATTTATATATCAATATCTCCATATAAAAATATTCACTCATGATCAGATCCATAAATGCATATTTTACATATATTTACGTACTTAATTACAGAAATTTTCGATTTTTATGTTGATGCAGCAGAGTTGGGACTTAATCTGCCTTATTCCGAGGGAAGACGGGAGACGGGACTCAAGAATCCAAATCCACTGAAGAAATCCCGTAAGAGGGAAATCCCAAATTGGGGAGAAATTTGCTAAAACTTCGTATTCAATATCAATATTCAATTTTTTTCAATACAATAACTAATATGGGTGTGTGTATAACCCACTTTCATTAATAACAATATACAAACTTGAGACTAACAACTTGTAAAACAAATAAAAATAAACTAATAACAAAACAAATCCAATATATGAAAACCGACTCTTATTTCTCCCACATCCGATCTTGTTCTTCATATTTAGCTATCATTTCCGTTTCTAAAAACTTTTTCTTGTATGGAATATAAGAATGCCTAAGATTTTGGGGCCTTCTCGTATAGGAAAGTAGTATACATTTTGAAATCTTTAAATTTAATCAAAATCAATTTTTTGTTCAGATCTGACGGCTGAAAAAGACTACCCACCGTGCATTCCTTTTTTTGGTTTCCATCGGAGAAATTGCCAGGATTTTGGATAAGCTTCAATACTATTTTTATCATTTACTCCGAAAATTAATTTCCATGTTGATTCTTTGTCATGTTTCGTCGTATTCACTTAATTAAAGTTCAATTAAGTCTTCACTATAAGTCTTCTTGTGTCTGCACTGAAAATTTCCATGGCCACAATGAGAAATTGGACCACACTGGAAGTAGTTCCAAGTCTTAATAAAAGTCTTCAAAACACTTGATAGCCATTTTCAAGGCAAGACTTGGTTATGTGGTTCCCGGATCTTCTAACTATAATATTGTCATCCACGTAAAAGGCAACGCAGAAAAATGTAAAAACTAAAAAAAGAAAGAAAAAAGTTAAAAGAAAAAAAACGAACAATATATGTATGTATGTATGTATGTATGCATGTATATATATTACATCAATTCGGAACCTTTATCTACTCCATGAGCAACGAGAGTCTGGAACCAGTGCAAGGGGCGGAGGCACATACGTGTGATTGAGGGCACCGGGAGTGTGCTTCCACCCACATTTTGAAATTTCAATCTCTACCTATGAGTTTTGTATAAAACACTATTTGTACCACAACTAATGTTAGTTGTACCTACTAATTTTTAAAAAGAATTATAACCTCCACTATTAATAAAAGCTATCTCAATTTTATTACAGTGCCTTCACTAAAAATGTTTTTCGGTTCCACCACTAAGTACCAAGCAATATAGATTTCGTGGTCCCAAAGCGACCAGAGAAATAATATTCCCCAATTCATTATGAGTAGCTGATTTATTTTGCACTATTTTCATGCAAATAAATGAATTATATATGTGGACTAATATAATATGACAACAAGAACAAAATATAGATTGGTGGTACAAGTATTTGATGGATAATATATATTATAGCGAGACACTTTGTAAATTATATAAAAGGAAACGCAACAACACTTGAAGGAAAAGGAAACTTGTTAGGATAATTTTTTATGAGTTCCTCCGAAAACTATAATGTCATTTGTGTCGGCATGTTGATCCCTGTACAAATATACCTCACGAACTTTGGAACTTATGTCGACATGCTGATCCCTGTACAAATATACCTCACGAACTTTGGAATTGGTGTCTTTGTTCTGTTCTTTTTTCAGGCAGTATTGTTGAACTGTTGCTCGGTTTAAAGTTTGATTGGTTGATCAATGCCCTCCACTCTTAATAAATTAGCAAGGCACCAAATTAACTTCAAATACAGAAAATAACAGTATGAGAAGCGTAACATTAGCATCAATGAGGCTTTTGGTCTTATACATGGTAACCGAAGCCCCCTGCCGGGGTGCAGGGAGGGGGTAGCACCGGTTTTAAGTTTATTATCAGAATGGTTAGGGAAAAAACATAGAGTTGAGTGATATGCTATTTTCTCTTGCAAGCTTTTTTTTATTATAGTAAATTTTTTATAGTGACTAAAGCACAACTTTTTACATAAAAGATGAACTACTGTATAATTTGCACATTCGTTTTTTTCTACTTAATTTTCTTTTTCGTATTTTGTTTGCTCTTGGTAAAATTAAAGTTGCTAATTCGTAAGACAGATGGCTCTTGAAAATGCAAAACGTCCACGTTTAACATATGCCATCCATGAATTTGATTTGAAGTTCAACAAACAATATCCTTTGAGTACATCCGAATGCCATCACATCAAATCCCACCAACTTCCAACGTATCTTGATACATTTGGAATCTTTAAAACACATTATTGTTATATGTAATGAGTATCCTCAATAAGTTTAGATTGAACAGCCGGTGAAGATAACTACAAGTGATCAGCGCTTAATCATAACCCTCTATTGGTTTTTTGAAAAAAAAAAAAAAAGCTTCGAAGATGTCCACGAGGGTTAATAATTAGAGCATTTCATGCTTAAATATTTTTCTGAGACAATACACACAGATGGACCTTCATAGCAAACGGGATTAGAGAATTTCACTTGTAATATTGTTTGTCGTAATTTTTCTCAGAGATGCTAGAACACAATAATAAAAGGTGTGCAATTTTTTTGTGAATATTAAATCCATCACAGCAAATTACGAAAACAGTGTGAGGGGATTTCTTGACATAATTAGATAAATTAAATGATTTAGTCATCAAATTAATGATAGTTTATCAATGGCCGGTACAATGACAGTGAAAAAAAAAAGAAATAGAAAATAATAAAACATTATTGTTTTCTCTCCGTCCCTTTACAATTTGAGGTATGGCCACTTTTTACCATTTTGCACGAACGTGTACTTTTTCGTTAAAAATTAGACAGTATGGCTATCAATTTTACCACCTTTTCCACTAAATTTAAAGTTAAAGAAATTAATTGTCAAAATTAAAAGCTTGATCAACTCGGTTTTCGGAGACAAGAGACAAAGGTGTGGAACCCATGCTTGACTAATTGATGATTATTTTGCCTTTTTTTTTTTTTTTTTGAGGTGAACTCTTTTGCCTATTATGAGCCGTAACTTTATTTACTTTGTCATATAATTTCTTAAACAAAGTCTATCATAAAGCTGCACGTACTAGTGGTTAAAAAAAAAAAAAAAAAAAAAAAACCCTTAGTGGTGAACAATGAAACGGAGTTCGGTATCTGTTATTATCACCTAACTTGAATTATTTTAGACCATGCTCTCTCTCTCTCTCTCTCTCTCTCTCTATATATATATATATATATGCTACAATGATCATTCCTATATTGCTAATTCTATATATTATCCGAATGCTAAGAACTTGTACTCGTGAGAAAAATGGATAGTGTCCAAAAGCAGACCGTCAAAGACTTTCCCATTCCTTTTTATCTAATCTTTCTTTTGATATTGATCTTATCTCTAATTAGTAACTTCTCTAATACTACTACGAAGATGAAAGAAACGTCTAAGTAGGTAACGGATATAGACGGGCTTATCATTTTACGTGTTTATATCGCACTAGACATCCTCGGCCAGGACTTAGTGGAAAAACCAACTTTTTTCATTTTTTGCTCATAATTTCCTTCTAGACCTTTTTACTTGTTGCACTAAAACTTTATCACAATATAAATAACGTTTTAAGTACCACATAACATAAATACTACCAAGAAAAACAACTTAACGCTCTTTGTACTTGTTTGCTTAAAGTCGTTAAGAATGAAATCAACGGAAGTTGAAATAATCTCTAAAGAATGAGACAAATCAATCGGTGATTAATTGATTGACCAATTAGAAATTGATAAATAATTAGTGGCGGTTGATCAATCAGTGTTTAATTGATTGACCACTCTCTTTCTAAAATGAGTGGCGGTTGATCAATCAGTGTTTAATTGGTTGACCAATTAGAAATTGATAAATAATTAATTAAATAATTATTATAGCGGTCGATATTAATGGTCATCAGTCATATTCTAAAAAATGGTGTGTTTTTTTTTAACAAAGCTAAAACCATTTTTGAAAAGAAAAAAAAGTTCATTTTCCCACGAAGTATTTTTACATATTTCAAGAATGTTTTGAGGCAAAAAAAAAATGGATAACTCTCTCTTTCATTCCTTCTCATCGGCAATTTAATTAGTAACTTCTGTTATACTATTACGAAGATGAGAGAAACGTCAAATTAGGTAATGATATAGACCCGTTGTCACTGACCGTTGTACTCATCCAAATCCAACCAGACATGAACGAACTTTTTTATTTTTGCTTATAATTTCCTTCTTGACTTTTTTACTTGTTGTGCTAAAATTTTATCACAATAACGTTTTTATAAATTTTAGTATCAAGTGTGCACATAAATACCACTTCCACCAACAACTTAACGCACTTTGTACTTGCTTGCTTAAGGTTGAGCACAAAACCAATGGAAGTTGAAGTAATCTCCATTGAGATTATCAAACCCTCGTCTCCAACTCCAGAAAATCTCCTCCGTTACAAGCTCTCTTTCCTTGATCAATTATCACCCAAAGCTTATAGTCCTTTTATTTACTACTATGCCTTAAATGACCATGTTACCGATGAGCCAGATTGTATTTCCGAGATCTCAACAAAGCTTAAAAAATCTTTGTCCCAAGCCTTGACCCTTTACTACCCCTTAGCCGGACGTTTTGTAGACGACCATTTTCTCGAGTGCAATGACGATGGAGTTCCCTACTATGAAGCTAGAGTACTCAAGACCAAACTTGCGAACCTTCTTAAGAATCCGATCCCATGTGAGCTCAACAAGCTTCTTCCTTTTGAACTCGATGAAGTCGCTGAATATCCCCTCGGCGTCCGACTCAACATATTCGAATGCGGAGGAATAGCCATTGGCCTTTGCTTTTCCCACACGCTCCAAGATGCCTTGTCGTGTCTAGTGTTTGTCAGGAGTTGGATGGCCATTGCTCGCGGCGACAATGAGAATGACGTTGTTGCATGTCCCGAATTCGTCTCCGGAGATCTCTTCCCCTCGACGAATATGGGCGAGTACAATCCTGCCATCTCCATCACAAAGAACATGTGCACGACAAACGTAACAAAGATGTTTGTGTTTGATGCTCGTAAGATTGAAGCTCTTCGGGTTAAGTACGAGGAAAGTAAAAGTCATGAAGAAGGAATAATTCATAACAATGTCGTCACTAGGAAGCGGCCACGGCTTTCGCGCATTGCGGCCTTGTCCGTTTTCCTATGGAGCCGTTTCATGGCCGCAACAAAATCAATCGAATCAAAGGAAGGACAAAACTATGCCATCCTTCACCCGGTGAACATTCGTCAGAGATGCGATCCGCCGTTGGGAGAACATTCTTTTGGAAATTATTACACTATTTCGACGACAACGGGAAGCATTACAAGAACTTGTACCCGAGAGGAACACTGTTATGGCCTGGCCAGGAAGATAGGAGAAGAGATGAGGAGGATTGATAAGGACTTTGTGAAGAACAATATTCAAGTGATAGGAGATGAGTGGTTGGAGGATATGAAGAAAGGTACTGTAAGTATCATAAAAGGAGAAGTTGTTGGGTTATTTATCACAAGTTTGTGTAGGTTTCCTCTCTATGAAGCCGATTTCGGACTCGGTAAGCCGACATGGGTGAGTTCAGCTGCAAGGGGTTTTGTTAACCTAATTGCTCTCTTTGACAACAAAGCCGGTGATGGAATAGAGGCTTATATTTGCTTGAGACAAGATGATATGGCCAAACTTGAAGTTGACAAAGAGTTTCTTGCTTTTGCGGCCCCAAATAATATGGCTTCTCCTGATGAGATCACCCATGTTCGGTTTGTTGATGGAGCGTGAAAATTGTGAAGACTATGGGGAAAAAAGTGTGCGTTTTCAGTTTCTACTGATTTGTGTGTTTTGGCTTAATTAATGCTTTTGTTTTTTAGTAAATGGTTAGTGGCTTCCAAGTGTGAATAAAAGCATTGGAGCTCCCTCTCTCCAACTGTTTGTGTGTGTGTATATATGTATATTTCAAGTGTGTCTAATTCTTAATTTTTTTTGTTTTCTTTTTTATTATTAATGAATTCGAGTGGTGAATTTATTCTTCTCACTATTTATTATATTAAAAAAAAGGATAATTATGTTGGTTATAACATCAAAGGCGTGTATCAGGAGATGGCTCTCGATTACCGAAGGTCATGAAAGGGTAAAAAGAGGGAGCAAGCAACGACGACGAGATAGTGATAAGGTGACCTCTCGATGGTCGATGCCATACAGGTACCAACGACAACACGTCAAGAACAAAATTGAGAGAAAACGACATACTGGAAACCCACACAATGGTTAAAAGAGAGGGAAAAAAGAGTGAATAATCAGCAGATGTGTCAATTTGGGAAAAGGTAAACACGACGGCCCAGGGCTTGTGTCTTTACCTCAATGCTCGGCTCAGCCTAACTTGCATCATGACTGGGCCTGTTAGGCCTAAGATTTAGATTCGGGTCTAGCTGCATCATGAAAATTTTTATTTATGCCATGTGAAAAGTTTTTATGTCACAAATTTGATACATGTCCCTTTAAGATATGTCACATGTCCCTTGGGGACATTTTTCGTCTCTTTGAAACATCTTGTGGTATTTTGGGTATCCCTCGGGACATTTCCCATATCCCTTCAAGACACGTTATGTGTCCCTCCAAAACATTTTTTCTCCTCTTTTTATTTCTCTCCTCTCCGTCACTGGCATGTCTCCATCACCGGTAGTAAAAGAAATAGAGAAAAAAATGATTACAACAATAACAAAGTTAGATTTGTTGTCAATGGCCATAAATAGAGGGAAAAACCTAAACAGAGAACCCACCGGTGAACCCAGGTTTGGATCAAGCTCAAAGGAATAGGTCTTCGTCCTGCACCTATAACTTCCAGATCTCGGCCACCATTGTCGAAAAAGGGCCAAAAGAGAGAGAAAAAACAAGGAGAGAAAAAACTGATTGGAGAAGAATAGCAATTGTCCGACTCATCGAACTTGGAATCAAATTTGTCTAATCTTCGTCCCTCTCTTCAATGAATGGCGTAGCTCTAGAAGGAGCTTCGACAAGCGAGGGTGTTGACACCGCAAGACAAAAAAGGTGTTTATAACTTCAGTTCCAACCTATTAACTACAACCGTAAATAATATAAAGTTCATAATAGCTACAGTGAAAAGCAAAAATTGCTACAGTATAAAGTTCTTTTGCTACAATTCTTAAACTTAAAACATCAGTAAAAACTAAAGTTTCAAACGGAAGCGAACTCATGACGAAGATCGCAACCATTATCGAAGAGGATGAACTTGTCGTCGCAACGCTAGTTCAAAATCTCTCGCCATGGTTGCGGCAAAAGAAGATAGATCAAGGACAAAGCCAGATCCATTTCTCTCTTTGTTTCCTCCTTATTCGAATGTCGAAAAATCTCAGCCAATCGAGATTTGAACATCATCGACGACGACGACCAGGTGCGCACCGAATAGATTTTGAACAACAAAGAGGATGAGAGAGAGTATAGGAAATGGGAAGAGAGAGGGGGGACCAAAAAGAAACAACAGTGTCATAAGTTTTTTTTCAAGTTTAAGAAAAAAAAGGTAACATAAGGCATAATTTTCTCTCCTCTTTTTTTTTTTTAAATTAAGTCTCCCTCATAAAAATACAGACCTACCTTGCCCTTACCCCCATGACTTTTGGGCTGGGCTGGGCTGGGCTGGGCTGGGCTTCGTTTTCATCAAATGGCCTAGACAACTGTGCTTTTCTCCTTTGGGTTGTATAGGTCAGGTCAAATGGACACCTCTAATAACTAGTTAAGGCAAAAAATTATAAATTAATGAAAACCTGTAAAAATGTCCATAAACATTAAGGAAAAAATTAGAAAAAAGAAAACAAAAAAATTGAAAATAACCAGTAAAAAGGCCGTCAATAAGCTAGTAAACAACAGCGGTAAGGAAAACTGGGATTTAAAAAAGAAAAAAAGGAAACGGAAACAACCATAAAGACGACAACAATTAATCAAAACGACAATAAAATTTTAAAACGACAACTGGAAGCGATACTACAAAAACGACAACAATATTACAACCAATAAGTCACAACCATAAGACAACAAATTTTTAAACTAAACAGACAAAGATATCATACCAGATAGAGGGATTGGGATCCTCTGTTCACCTACTCCATGTCTCCCTGTGTGTCCCTCCAGTAGAATGCTACCACATCATTAAAATAAGATCTCCCGTAGTTCACAAAGTTTGCGTATGCAGGTTTCCTATCTATGAAGCTGACTTTGGTTCAGTTGAGTTTTGCTAATGTACACAGTTAAAATGGCGACGGAGTGTGGGCAAGGCACCATCATAATGTGAAAGTAGCATATGTATGCATGCATGCATGCTTGTATGTATGTATGTATGTGTGTGTGTATTGGTAGTATATTCATGTCGACAATTAAGGAAATCATTTAACCTAACCCAACTCATGCATTTATGCTTGTATGTATGTATGTATGTATGTATTGGTAATCATTTAACCTAACCCAACAATAGGCTTACTTCTTTGTCTAGTTTTCTTGCACCCTTAAGAAAAGAAAATCTTGCTAAACATTAAAATAGTAATATAACCGCTAAGACATCCATATTTCATAGATGATGTAAAATATCTAAAACGAGAGTTAAAAAAAGTTCATCTTCCAACGTAATAATTTATATATTTTTCTTCCTCGATCAAGTGATAACCCTGCTTCGCTTGTTGTTAGTCTCTCTATAAATAAGTATGCGTGAGCCTCGCCTTTGCAACATGAAATACAAAACATACATACAACCAAGCAATCAGTAGAGATAGCACCTTCGGCATATACATACACACACATGCATACATATATGGAGGTCGAAGTCGAATTAATCTCCAAAGAGTTCATCAAACCCTCGTCCCCAACCCCCGACCATCTTCGCCATTACAAGCTCTCTTTCCTCGATCAACTATCCCCAAAAGTCTACAACCCTTGGCTCTTATTTTACTCGTTAAACAATGATGACCACGATCATGAACAAGATCATGATCATCATGCCGAGTTTAAAAATATCATCACAATCTCAAACCACCTCAAGAAATCCTTGTCCCAAGTCTTGTCCCTTTACTACCCTCTCGCCGGTCGAGTCAAGGACGATCTATTTGTCCATTGCAACGACGACGGAGTTCCTTTCTTCGAAGCGAGAGTAAAGGGGAAACTTTCCGATGTGATCAACAATCCTAACATTAACGAACTCAACAAATTCCTGCCGTTTAAACTTGACGACGTCACTGACTTAGCCCTCGGCGTCCAACTCAACATATTTGAGTGCGGTGGAATCGCCATCGGTGTGTGCAATTCCCATCAACTCTCCGACGCCTTGTCTAATATCACTTTCATCAAAACTTGGGTGGCCACCGCGCGGCAAGAACCGGACATAACCCGCCCTGAATTTGTTTCCGCGATGCTCTTCCCTCCGAAGAATCTGACCGGAATATTAAACCCTAAAATTGGCATCACGAGGAAGAACAACACAACAAAGAGGTTTGTGTTTAAGGCCTCAGCCATCGAGGCTCTGAGAGCAAAATATGACGAAAACTCGCTTGGAGAAGACCGGAGACGGCCCTCCCGTGTTGAGGCCTTGTCGGCCTTCATATGGAGTCGGTTTGTGGTTGCAACAAATGGGGAATCCGGAAATCATGATAAGAAGATTTACACAGTACTTCACACCGTAAATCTACGTCCGAGGTTCGATCCGCCGCTCAGTGAAAACCATTTTGGAAACTTTTTTAGGGTTTCCATTACAGTTCCTTCGTTAAAAACTGGTGAAGAATGCCATGGCTTTGTGAGGCAAGTAAGAGAGGAAATAAGAAAAATTGACAAGGAATTTGTGAGGAAGCTACAAGAGGGAGATGAACACTCCGAATTGCTTAGGGATCGTGCTGAAAGAGCCGTAAGAGGAGAGGTTGTTATTTTCGCCTTCACTAGCTTGTGCAGGTTTCCGGTTTATGAGGCGGATTTCGGGTGGGGTAAGCCAACATGGGTGGGTTCAGCGGCGCTGAATTTCCACAATGTGACTGCTTTTGTGGACGCGAAGACTGGTGATGGAATAGAGGCTTATCTCAACTTGAAAGATGAAGACATGGCTAAGTTGGAAGTTGACAAAGAGTTTCAAGCGTTCGTTTCTCCGATCGAGAAGAGTATTTCTTAACTAAAAATGTATTGCAATTGCAGTATTATTATATATAGTTCAATAAACATTGGTAAATAAAGTTAAATAAAACGTTGCCCGCTGCTTGAATAAGTATTTTTTTTTTCCCTTTGTACCAGTAGAAGTAGAATGCTTGATGGCGATTAAAAGCATCGTTAAAAGTTATAGTAACAGTTTACAATCATCATCAAATCAGGAATCGTATGTCATTGACAAATGACGACGGTTAAGTTTCGGGTGTGCAGTATAGTGATGCTAGGCTACACATTTGACGAAATTAACATAGAAAAAAGTAATATATATACTTGTGATGAATGTCAAATATGGCAAATGTTGTGAATCACAAACCCTCGTTCTACCCATAGCGAAAAATATATGAAATGAAAAATAAACAAAAATACACACAAAATTTATAGTGGTTTACTCGTAATATAAGAGCTCTGTCTACTTTTAGCCACTGTCTATAAAAATTCACTATAATAATTAAAAAGTGTACAAGAACAAGAGAAAATTACACGCACTCTTTCTAAGTTTTTCTTTAGCTTCTCTCATTTTTCTGAGATACAAAAAATAGGCCATAGTATATTCTATTTATAGAAGGTCGATCCTCGTAATCTTCAACGTAGAGTAAAAATTATAAAGGTATTAAATGAGACTCCATACTTCCTAACAAGAAAACATGTGAGACTCTCGTGCATCCGGAGCTCCCATTTGACGACTAGCTAGGCACTTTTCAATATCCTTATTGCTTATACGTATTTTTGTTGGAACTTAAAGGTTGCATATTTGGAAGAAATGTGGTCCTTGTGTAGAACTGCAATGCATTGACCAACGCATGAGGTATTTAGGCCAACTACTACTATTCATAGCCTTCAGAGGAAAAAATATATATACATTCCAAGCCAACAAATTGGAAATTCAAAAAAAAAAAAAAGTTAACCTGGTTAGATTTTGTATTCTTGCACGTTTTATTAATCTGATGTAAGACGGCCAATATGTTATTATATATCGTAAATGCTATTCCTCACCCAGAAAGTATTGAAGCAAGTAAATTCACTCTTGGGGGCATATTTTATAATCCACCAAGTGTTCTACAAAATCAAGTTTTGAACTACCCAAGAAATAAACTATTACTTAACAAGCACTCTAGTTTATTTTTTCTTTTGCATTTTCTTGTTACTTTCAAAATGTTATTTGTTTTTCCTTGCATACGTAGATGCGACAAGCTAATCATCTCTTGATCTGCAAGAAAAATAAAACTAATAAACAACATTCAATCAAAATATTACAGATCAATGCCTTGTAAGATATTTTTCCATATATAGTTTTTCAAGAACCAATAATTGAAGACAGAAATTAGGCGATCTCATAGTATATATACATATACATGCATGTCACGGAGATTAGATATTTTAATCCCTCCGTGGAATTAACTCGACGTGAAGTTTTCCCATAATCAGGGCAAAGAAAATCTAAACACTCAAAAGCTACTTATATTGTAAGTAAACCATCAAATACTGTATACGGGTTGCTTGGTGTTGGGTAATTTTTAGTTGAGAATGAAATTTTTTTAAACAAAATAAAAAAAGAGATAAGTAAATCCTCCACTTGATTTTTTGATAAGAAAAAGAAAACAAAATAAAAAAAGAAAATCAGAAGAAAGATAATCTTCTTACATTCTTATATTTGGTTTTTTTTCTTTTTTCAGAGGGTCCTAAATTTTTCATTCGTAAAAATTTAAATCTCAGGAGTTCACTTTATGTGATTTTGGGGTGGTTTTTGGGTGATAAGAATGATAATCTGGTCATGTTAATACATGTACATATATTTTATTTATGTAATACGCTAGTCATTTTCTTTCTCATGCAACCCAGATATTATTAAAGTACTAAAATGTGTTTGGCAATTTAGTTAGAACAATTTTATTGTAGCATATGAGAGTTTTACATTATAACCTATTTTAACTTTACACTATAACATATGAGAGTTTATAATGTAACAATTTCAAACTATGTAATTGAAAAGAGGTTGCAAAATGTAATTTAACTGTAACAACCGGGAAAAATCCAAGAATTAATAAATGTGATTAATTAAGGATTTTTCATAATTACTCAGCTAAGTGTCTGAGAAAGTGCAAGTTTAGAATTTACTTACACGTAAATTTAAAGGTCTTAACAATCACAAGACCTTAGAAATAAATAATATTATGATTGCACAAATTTATGTGCTTTATGTATGAGATATGTAACAATATCATGTCATGATAGTACATTAAAATAATTATTTAATGTGCTAAACTAAAAGTTTATAATGTCAAGAATAATCTATGCAGTATAGATAAAGTTATGAGAATGATTTCATGATAATATGGAAATACTAATAAAGCAATGATACAGCAAGAGGACAGTTATATATGCAAGAATTTCAAATTTACGGATTAAGATTTGATCAATCCAACACGACACCGAATTAGATTATGTAGACTACAAAATTGTTTATAAAAGTGCAAAAGAAAAAGAACAGAAAAAAGAAAAATCCCACAAAAAATCAGATTTTGTTTCTCTCTCTACTTTCTCTCTCCACACTTTTTCTCTCTCTCTTCTCAAATCTCGATTAAGAATTCCGGGTCCGTTTTCGACACCTCCCATGCCAACGAAAAGCTCATGATGAGCTGAGTCCAATAGTATGTCGTGCCACCCACAACGCAGCCGGAGGAAGCCGTATGCGCTACTTAAAGTGGCAAAGAAATCCAAATTTTCTAACGAGATATCTTTGTCATCCGTTGTCCGATAAATGTAATTCTTATTCCTACACGACCACCATGATGAAAGGAACAAAACCAACCCATGGTTGCACCTCAACCATCGCTGGAGAGCTTTGCCCATTTACCTCCACTGTGCGCCGCCGTGCTACCTTCGATTTCACCACCTCCGACGTTAGTGATTGACACCACCCCTCTCAATGCACTCAGAGGGCCAAGGCAGGCTAAAAGGCCCACTCAATTGCGCCATAGCGCTACCACTAGTTGAAGCTCAAAAGAGCTCCACCGCCGTCGTGGGGACTTCAATTTCATCATTCCAAGCAACGTCAACCCAAATTGTGTAACGCCCCCTTTCCGAACGTCACAGATGTCGTTACATTCATTCTTTAAAACTTTAATTAGAGCAAACTATTGTAATTAATAACATACATTTGAAATCATAGTTTGGAAAAGCATTCCTAGGATCTTTACATACATTTTTTTTTTATATAAATACAATTTATGAGAAATTATAAATTTACTTAATTAAATAATTCGCTTTTCCATAAACCTTGTATAAATAGTTTGCTAATATCATTTAAAATTAAATTGGCCTTTGAAAACAAAAATAAAATTATTTGAACACAGCTCGGCCGGCAGGCCGAACTTTTAATTTCGGCAGGCCGAAGGTCACCCATCGACAGGCCGTCCGAGACTTTACAAAATGGGGTTTTAAAATCAACAAGATCGACAAGCCGATACATGGCAACCGGCAGGCCGATCAAAATTATTCGGCCGTCCGACCAGTATGGTCGGTAGGCCGAACAAAAGAAAAATTTGTTTTAAAAAAGTTTTTTTTTTAAAGCTTCAAATGCGGAAGAAAATTTATAAAATATATTAAACCAACATTCACAAAATCTATAAAACTTATCCTTAAATTATAAACATACTCAAATTCATAAATCATGGATTATTTCATTATAGTCTCTTTCCTTGGCGTTCTTCCATTTGCAATTTTTCTTTCCTAGCTCACACGCCTGTCATTGTCCTCCGCCTACTCCAAAATTTTCTTACCCTTATCTGCAACATGATGAAAAACTTGAATAAGCTAATGCTTAGTAAGTACATTGTAATTCTCACAACTTAAAAACATTTCATAAATATCATCATCATCATCATTATCATCATCATAAAAGTGCACTAGGCACATTTTCATAGGAACATATCTTTCCTTACATCAACCATATTAAAACATTATTCATTTTATCTTAAGGGCCCAAGTGTTGCACCATAACATCATCATCATAGGCGCGCCGCCATGAGAGGAGAGGGGTAGCTAATCCTAAACCAAACATGACATGTCCAACCTTCGAGACATCATAAACATAAACATAACATAGGGTGTGCAACACTTATTTAGGTGAAATATATATATATACATACTTATACTTTCATACTTTGAAAAACATTATCATGAAAACATGCATAAACTTTCATGCCTTAAACTTCATGAAAAATCATCATGAGAAATCATCATAAAACCATCATGAACATATATTTCAAACCTTTCATAAACTCATACTTTTCATAA
>CAMOHE010037018.1:0-42806 GCA_946598075.1 Artocarpus hirsutus
TTTAGTGGAGTAGCATTGGAGTTGATAATTATGAAATGTATATCTAGGATATTGGGTTTCATAATTATCAGGAGCTTGAACTATATAGGTCCATTTGGTCCCCTTTGCTAGCTCACAAAATCCTATAACGATACGGCGTGCTTTTACAATAATTGGTGACTTATGTCGATTTATTAGATTGGTTAAAAATTTGGAAGAATCAAATAATTCATGTCTGTTTGTCGGTTGAATTAATTTTGTGAACAAAATTAATTCAAGATAAACTTGTTGAATTATTGGGGTCAGATAATTCTTGTCTGTTTATCAGTTGATTTAATTTTTAAGATAAACTTGTAGAATTATTAGGAATCTATTTATTTTCTTAGAGATTATCTACATAAAGTTGTTTTAATTAGATAACTTCTCTATTGGGTTATTTGAATTAAAACTGAGGCTTTATCCTATAGAATCTCGGGTGGAAAATAAAAGATTCGTGTGATTTTTATTTCGGTAGTTCGGCATGCAGATCCTAAAGTTCGGTCTGCCGATCAGGCAAGTTCGGCCTGGCTATGGAAAAGTTTGGCCTGCCTATGGAAAAGTTTGGCTTGCCTATGCATGAATTAAAAATCACGCGTTTTCATGCATTTTTACTCATATCTTATCCGATATTGACCCGAATTTGGTCCTGTTTTGAATTTTTGAGACCTTATCTAATAAGGAATGACCCTAGACCCAACCTCTATAAATAGGGAGTGAGTCTTATGAGTTATTTAGATCAATTGAGAGATTAAGAGTCATACTCTGCTAGTGAGAATCTGAAACTCCCTAAGAGCTCTTGTTCACAAATCATGAACACTAGCTTTAGGTTCTCTCAATTGGTTGGAAGGAGAATCACCTTGAGGAAGAGCTGTACATGTGAGCCCACACTCACTCTGATCGTGGATAGAGAATAGCAAAGAAGACCAGTTGTTGAGGCTCTTCTGGAACGTTACTTCTCTACACAGATTTCGGGAGCTTTTCGGCGAATACAAGGCAGTAAGATCAGGTTAATTTATACATATAGCATGTCAAACTTGTGTTTTCAAAAATACTCTGATTTAAAATTTTTAAAATTCTGCTGCGTATTATTTTTCCAATAGTTCCCACTACATTATTACTTTTATCTTAGAAGGGTCCATAGAACCTTGCTTTGAGATGATGTCTCCCAAAAACTTAACCTCCGTCAACCAAAACTGACACTTTTCCTTCTTGGCATACAGCTGGTGCTCTAACATGGTTTGGAGTACAATCCTTAGATGTTCTTCATGCTCGTCATAGGTCTTAGAATAGATCAGTATGTCATCAATGAACACAATCACAGACTGATCTAAATAAGGACTAAAAATCAAGTTCATCAGATCATGAAAGCTATAGGAGCATTGGTCAACCCAAACGACATCACCAAAAATTTGAAGTGTCTATACTAAGTCCTAAAAGCTATCTTAGGAATATCTTCTTGATCCTGAGTTGATGGTACCTAAACTGCAAGTCTATCTTTGAGAACCACCGAGAACCTCCTAACTTATCACATAATTCATCGATCCTGAGCAATGGATACTTATTCTTCATGGTGACCTAATTTCGCTACCAATAATCAATACACAATCAAAGAGTACCATCATCTTCTTTGTAAAAAAAACTAGCACACCCCACAATGACATACTGTTTTGAATATACCCCTTATCTATAAGTTCTTGAAGTTTTTTTCTAAATTCCTTCATTTCCATCGATGCCATTTGATATGGTGCTACAAAAATCAGAGATGTCTTGGGGAATAACTCAATGCTAAATTCAATCTCTTGATGTGGTGGCAATCCAAGTAATTCATTAGGGAAGACATCGTCGAACTCATCAACCAACAGTATCACTATATTTCTTCCTATTACACTAGATTCTTTTTTTAGAATCAAAAGAAGTGCATAACACACTAGATTTCTCCGTCCTCCAAGACACATCTTCATGAGTCGCTCACTCATCGCTCGATCATTACCACCCTGGTAAGCAATCGTCATCCCCCTATCAGACACTAGGGTTAGTTTCCTAATGTGATAATCGATGATGGCATTATACCAAGATAGCCAATCCATCCCTAAGATATCATCATAGGAGCTTATAGAGATTACAATCAAATCACTCTTTAGAATCTCACCCTTAATCATTGTCTTATAGGACATACATATACAGTTCAAATTCACTTGCCCTAAGGGTGAGGTAATTATCAGGGGCTTATCACATTCCTCTATTTCCATCTCTAAGGCATGTACAAAAGAACTCAAAATAAGATAATAAGTGGCACCAGTATCAAACAAAACATGAGCTAAAGACAAGGAAACCATAATCATACAGTCAACAATTGCATTGCTGGTCTGAGCATTTGAAATTCTTAAAGTCATGTTGTGAACTTGAGCTGGAGCTTTTCCTTTTCCCTTGTTGGCGTTGCTAGATCTCAAGTTAGTCGGCCGATGCTACCGTGGTGGAGGTGACTGCACACTGGACATGCTAGGTGCTTGATACTATGGGGCAGTCCATTGGAAATTCTATGGCTAATATCCTTATGCTAGGTAGTGCGGCTGCTGTGGAGAGAACTAATGAAACTACAATTGAGGAAGTTGTAGTGGCAGAGCTAAAGTTTGAATCTAGGACGATGACTAACACCCTCTCCAACTTGAGATCCTTGCTAAGCATTCCTTATTGGGCAGTTCCTCTTGATGTGTCCCGCTATTGGCAATAGTGACAATGGAAGTTGTAAGGATTGCTGCATCCGTTGCCTAAAGAACTGTTACACTCACTGTTTACGTTACCTTATTGATTCTTCTCTTGAGCTTCTCAGTTGTTAGTGCCTCACCTATTGCTCGTTTAAGGTCCTTCTAACATCTTGGCTTGATTCTGGCAATAGAGATTGTAATCGCTTTCCATAGATAAAGCTGACGATACTAACTCACCATAATTACAGAGTCGCCAGACAACCAATTGTCATCGAATAGATGCTTTAAGCCTTTCTTGAAACTTAATACACTTTTTCCACTCATAAGCCACAGAAGATGGGGCAAATCTGGCCAAAATAGTAAACTTTACCACATACTCCTAAACCGTCATGTCACCCTATTCCAATTCATATAATTTAGCGACCTTCTGATCCCTATATCCTGGCGAAATATATCTCTCATAGAATAATTCTTCAAATCGGTCCTAATCAATATTCCTATTGTTCTCCATGTGTTTCATCTACTTCCACCAAGTGTTTGCACTTCCTTCTAATTTATAGGTTGTAAATTCCACTAGGTATTCTGCTGGTACTTCTAGAGTGTCTAGATGTTTCACCATTGAATCTAGCCAATATTCAGTTGCTTGCAGATCCTTGTTCCATCAAAAGTTGAGAGAGATGCACGTCAAAATTCCTTGAAGTACTCATAACCCCCGTCATGCTCTCATCATTTCTAAGGTTTGCGTCAACAGCAGCCGGGCGATGCCTTGGTGCCATTCTCTTAGTTTTGAAAACTAAATTGGACTATTAGTGGTTGTTTTTTACTGTCATACCTATATATGCACAATTTTTAAAGTTCATAACCTGGGGCTCTGATACCATTCTATCATGTACACCAAACCAGATAGTGACGTGGCAGATTAATTAAGTTAATTTAACCAAATTTTAATAAAAATTTATGATTAAATAATTTTGAGATACTTAAAAACATGACAAATTAAAAAACTTAAAACAATTATAATTGAATCAAAGCAGGTGAAATGGAGTAAAGCAATAAAGACAAATAAATATGAGTTAGGCCCTACTGGACCCACGTTTGTACAAACATACAGTATCGACAATAATATATTATAGCCATAGTCCAATACGAGAAATAAAGTTTAAATATTGCATGCCTTGATTCAATAAACAAATAACTTAGATAGAGTCCTTAGTATTCTCGAGTCGGCCCAGTAGACTCCGAATTAGCCCTAAGTTGAAGTCCACCTAAGGAGGGAGTTTAAAATAAAAGAAAATGTGAGCAGAAGGCTTAGTAGGACTAAGCTTTTAAAAACAGTAATTTGAATATAAAAATTTAATATTAACACATAAATTATAAAACACAATAAATAAATAAACAAGATTCATTCTTACCAATTTAGTCTATTGTTCATCTGGAAATAAATTCATTATTGTTATTTTGGGTAAACCATTAATATCACCACCGTAGTGGTCCAACTGGGTTTCAGGACCTACTCCTAAGGATGCACTTTACATGTCCTAATCTCTAAGTATGGCATCATGTCCTAATGTACATGTATCGTTATCCAAGTCCTACATTGCCAAGTTTTCTAATTTACAATCATTATGATCTTTTCTTCACCCAATGTTCATGAGAGTCACAAATAAATTTCCTTTGTTGAAAACATTTGAAAGAAAACACTTTATGGCCAAAACCCCTTTTTAAAACATGGCTATCAAAGAAAGAGGTATAGAGTCCTACCTTGATATCCCGTACCAAAGCCCAACACTATAGTCTCGACCCACTATACGTTTGCTCTATAGAATCATAAACAACCTTAAATGTAAACTAAGTTCATCAATACCTAGCTAAGAGTATTCTACAATATTGTACTATCTCATGGAGTCTTAGTATGCCTTTAATAATCACAAAATGGTCAAGTTAAGGTCTTTATCTAGGTTTTAAATGATGAAAACAGATAAAAAATAACAAATTTCACAAAGCTTGATTAGCCTATTGAACTTTTTGGTCTAGCCTGTCAAACTCCACAGTTCGGCCTACTAGCCATCCAAAACTAGCCTGCCGAACTACTCTAGGTTTGGCCTATAGGAAAGATGAGTCTGGCCCACCAGACTCATGAATTCGGCTTGCCGATGTTCATGATTGGCCTACCGAACTGGCAAATTCTAGAAGGTTTGAGACTTCAAGTAAAATGAAATAAAGAAATATATTAAAATAAATTAACATAAATTGGTTTTAAAATGTTCATTTTTTTCTCTTTTTTTATTGGTTCCTCAATACATATCCATTCCACATCTTCATGAAGCGAGTGTGAAACATCATCTTCAAAATCATCTATCTCTTCAACCGGTGGCAATCCCTTTGTGATTGAAGAGATGTCCATGCAATCCTCGGCCACTTCTTCACTGTCAGTAACTACTCTTGGCTTCATCGGGACGACTAGAGACAATTCCAAGTCTCAAGGATCCACAGTATAAAAAACTTGGAATGCTTATGATGCCATAATGAAGGGATTATTCTTGTATCCCAATCTTCTAAAGACAACCACCATGATGCCATCATTATTATTCTTAACATAGTTATTGTCAACCCACTTGCACTTAAAAAGTGCTATGCGTAATCCCCCATAATCAAGTTCCCAAATATCTTCAATGAAACCAAAGTAGTTCATGGTCCCATATACCAAATTCTTGTCCTTGGCGGAGGCATTATGCATAGCCTTAGCATGGAGAGTCACACCGCCATTTCAGATGGGATGCTTCTCATCTCTTTCGCAAGTGTAGAAAGTGTAACCATTTATAGAATATGACATATACCTTGTAACCACCGATGACAGTCCTCTAGGTGGGTTCTTTGAGTCTTGTGACATGCCTCCATTGTGTGATGTGAAGCACTTGCCATAGATGTATGCTCTAATCTACAACCAAAAGGTCTGGTTGTGTTCACCTTGCAACCACTTCTCATTTCTTGTTCTTTTTGGGTCTGCTTTTTTTAATTTGTTCATGTGCACCTCAATGAAAGGCTCCACTTCATTAGCATTGTGAAAGACATAAAGACAAGATTGCTCTCACAACTCTCAATTTATTGAGGAAGGATTGCGGGTAGATAGTCCCCTAGCGTCAATGTTTGTAGTCTTTAGCACCCCAATTGCATCTGCATTAGACAAGTACTCGGAGCAAAATCCAACCGATTCCTCAGCTTGTAACTTTCTACTACACATCCTTTTGGCCTATTTTGGTTCTTCACATAGCCCATCAAAACCTTCATATATATTTCAAATGAGCACATCCATCTCAAATACATCGATCCACATAACTTAACTTCACATACTAAGTGCACCGTTAGATGAATCATGATGTCAAAAAATAATGGTGGAAAATACTTCTCAAGCATGCATAAGGTTTACACCAACTCCAATTGTAGTGAATCGAGCATAAGTGGATCAATTACCTTGGAGCATGTTGAATTGAAGCACGAGCACAACTTAGTAATTACAAATCCACATCCTTTGTTAGAATTCCCCACAAAGTAAGTGGTAGTAATTGCTGCATCAACACATGACAATCATGTGTTTTCATGCAATAAGTTTCAAATCCTTCATCGACACCTACTTTTTAAAGTTTGAAGAATACACGTCTTGCACTTTCAACAAAGCAAGCCATTCATAAAGTTTTCTCTTTTCCGCTCTTGATAAAGTGTGCTTCACTGTAGGTAAGTAAGTGCAGTTTCCTCTTTTCTTAGGAAACAAATTAGGCCTAATCTCTATTTCCATGAGATCCAACTGAGCTTTTTCACCATCCTTAGTCTTGCCAAAATGTCATGCAACATGCCGACTATGGATTCACAAAAGTTTTTCTAAATCTACATAATGTCCAAGCAATGACGAACAAAAAGTGTCTTCCAGTATGGAAGATCAAAAATGATTGATCATTTTTTCCATGGTCCACAATCAGTGGCTCGTCTTTACCTTGCTTTCGCTTCCCAATACCATTCTTATATCTTTTACCATTTCAAACATTTGTTCACCCATCAAAGGACGAGGAGGGTCTCTTTCTTTATTGTTGCCATCAAAGGCTTTCTTTTGTTTATGATAATGATGATCTCTTGGCAACCATCTTCTATGACCAAGAAAAACATTTTTCTTACCATTCTTTAACTATTTGTGAGATGTTTTCGTTATACAAATAGGACAACTGGTAGAACTCTTCATCGAATAACTAGATAAATTGCCATATGCAAGGAAGTCATTAATTGCCCATATCAACATTGCATGGAGTGTGAACGTCTCTTCTCGGTTAGCATCTCTAACTTTGACTCCATTTTTCCACAAGTTTTTTAGGTCATCGATTAACGGTGCCAAGTTTTTTAGGTCATCTCTAACTTCAAATTCTTGGCATATTCTGGGTTTTGAATAAATGCCTCAGACATTGTACCGGTAGAATGTACCATAGCACTTTCTTTGACACTCCATTCTTACTGTCTTTTGGCACTTTTTCTTTCTTTCACCTTGCTTGTTCATAGTCTAGACAATATTTCTTGTCCTCATACTCATTCCTATAAAGAACATAATCATTTTCACAAGCATGAATTTGCTCATACTCTATTCCCAAAGTGCTCAAAGTCTTCTTAGCCTCATACATATTTGTTGGTAATTTATTACCCTCTGGTAGAAGCCTTCCTAAAAATTCCAAAACTTTTGTGAAACTAGAATTTGACCACCTACGCGATGCTTTCAAATTCCATAATCCTACTAAAGCGGACAATTTGATGAAATTGGTACACTCTTCATGCACAGGTGTCTCGGCATTATTCATCATTGTCTCAAATAAATCCGAACGGTGCATGAAGTGTTCTTCCAAATCTTGACAATGTCAACCATATTGTCATGATCATCCATATTATCCTCCATAATAGCTTCCTTTTCTTTACTTATTAAAGTTGGATTGAAATTAGACTCACCATGAAAATGTCACGTTTGGTAACCACTTATAATTCCATTTCAAGATAAATGTCTTCTAACAATTGAAATTATATGCAATCTATGGTTTCCACATTGAACACAAGGACACCGAATTTTATTACAATTGGCATGACTTTTGGCAAAATCTAAGAAATTTTCCACACCATTTGCATATTCTTTTGGCCATTTAAACTCCCACATCCATTTCCTATCCATTTTGCAAGTCCTAAATTGAAATAATAAATAGCATATATTCAATTAAAATTAAATTCATAATTATATACATACCCACCATATAAATTCTAATCATAAAACAAATTACACATACTCATTATAAAATAAATAAATCATACCCATGCTCCACAATACAATAATCACGAAATAAACAACAAAATCAACAACAATTTATCTTCAGATTAATTAAATAGCAAAATCAACAACAATTTTTCAATTTCTAACAAAAACATACAATTTGGAATGATATTAAGGAGTGTGGAGGTGAAAAGGGACAAGGGCAGCTATTTTAGAAGGGTCTGTGTTCGTATTTGAGAGGTGAATTTTAGATTTATGTCTAATTGTTGATGAGGGAAAATGGATTTTAAGTGAGCTACCACAACGGTTTTTTCTAAAACCATCATAGTATGCCACTACTTTACCACCATGATTTTTCAAAAAACCATCGTGGCATGTTTAGCTTACCATGACGGTTTTTTTTTTAAACTGTCGTGGTAGACGCCGTCCATACCACGACAGTTTTCATCTTCTCGAGTGTAACTTGATGTGTTTTTTTCTCTTATCATGATGGCTTTTGAGAAATGGTTGCTAAACGAAGGCCATATAATCTCGAATTTATTATAGTGATTGCTGAAGACTAAGATTAATAATAATTTTAAAAGACTTAAAACTTCTCACTCTGATAAGACTTTGGCATTTATGATTAGGTCATGTTAGCCTAAATTGGATTCAAAGGTTGGTCATGGATGGACCTTTAAGTCACTTAGAGACAGAATCTATACCACAACGTGAATTTTGTTTGGAGGGCAAAATGAGCAAAAGACCATTTGAGTCCAGGGGCAATAGGGTAGAAGGGGTTGCAGAGTTTGTGGTCCCATAAACTTTAAGGCACATGGAGAATTTTATCACTTTTATTAATGATTACTCAAAATATGGGTATGTCTATTTAATGCATCGTAAAAGCAAAACCTTTGACAAGCTTAGGGAGTTTTGGGCTGAGTCAGAGAAGCAATTAGGTAAACCTATAAAGGCACTTCAATCAAATCGAGGAGAAAAATACCTCTCCAATGAGTTCTTGGGACACTTATTAGAGAATGAGATTTTATCCTATTTTACTATGCTAGGAACTCCACAGCAAATGGCATAGTTGAGAGAAGAAATAGGATTTTGTTGGATATGGTTAGGTCAATGATAAGTCATTCAATCTTATCGTCATCTTTTTGGGGATATGCACTACAAACTATAGATTAGCTTTTGAACAATGTGCCTTCAAAATTAGTTCCTAAAACACCTCACGTGCTATGGATGGGTAGGAAGATATTCTTAAACCATATTTGCATATAGGAATGTCTGGCTCATATCCTGTACAAGAAAGCAAACAAGTTGGAAGCATGTTAAGAAGTTTGTGTTTTTGTAGGATATCCAAATAGGATATCCAAAAAGGACTAAAGGTGGTTATTTCTATAACCCAAAAGAAAAAAAAGTCATGGTTTCAACAACTACAACATTCCTTGAGGAAAGTTACATGAATGTCTTTAAGCCTTCAAGTAAAGTGGTACTCAAGGAGTTAAAGAGTGATTCAATCACTTCGGGGGTTCTGGTTGAATCCAATCTAATCAATATAGAAAAACCAACCAAACAACAACCTAAGGGGCTTTAGCGTAGTGGAAGGATCGAGCGTCAACTTGAGAGGTATATGTTCAATGGTGAAGCTTACTTGGCTAAACTAATCGAACATGTTAGGGATCCTTACACTTACACAAAGGCTATAGAGGATGTTGATTTAAAGCTCAGGACAGAAGCTATGAACACTAAGATGAAGTCTATGGAGACTAATCAAGTCTGGAAACTTGTGGATCTTTACGAAGGGGTAAAACCGATAGGGTGTAAGTGAATCTACAAAAGAATGAGTGGAATAGATGAGAAAGCCAAAACCTATAAGGCTAGAATAGTAGCTAAGGGATACATGCAAATGGAAGGAGTCGATTATGAGGAAACCTTTTCACCTACAGCTATGATTAAGTCTATCCGCATTCTCTTGTCTATTGCTACCGCTTTCTACTATGAGATTTGAAAAATGAATGTCAAGACGACCTTTCTGAATGGGTATCTTGTTGAGTCCATATATATGGTTTAGCTAGATGGGTTTAAGGCTAAAGGTCAAGAGAGCAAGGTCTATAAGCTACTAAAGTAAATTTATGGACTTAAGCAGGCTTCCCATTCTTGGAATGTAAGATTTGATCAACTAATTAAAACTTATGCATTTGAACAAAACATAGACAAACCATGTGTTTAGAAGTACACTAAGGATGGAAAGGTGGTTTTTGTAGTGTTCTAAGTATATGACATTTTGCTAATTGGCAATGACGTTGGGGCATTGTCATTAGTCAAATGATGATTGACCAAGTAGTTTGGCATGAAGGACTTGGGTGAAGCTAATTATGTTCTAGGTATCCAAATCTTTTGGGATAGGAAGAAAAAAAAAATACCTTTATTCCAAGCGGTATACATAGATAGAATTCTCGAGAAGTATGCAATACAAAATTTTAAGAAAGGTAGGCTACCATCTTGGTCTGGAATTATTCTTTGTAAGGAAGACTCTCCAAAGTATGATGAAGAAAGAGAATACAAGATGAAAGTGCCTTATGCTTCGGCAGTAGGTTCCCATGTGTGCCATGCTTTGCACATGACATGACATTTATTAAGCGATCGGGATAGTAAGTTGATTTTTATCGGATCCAGGACCGAACCACTAGATTACAGTCAAGCATATTTTCAACTACCTAAGAAAGACTAGAGGTTATATGCTAATGTATTTAGGTAAGGATCTAACACCTTTTGGATATACTAATTCAGATTTCCAATCCTGTCTGTATTCGAGAAGATTGACTTTTGGTTTTGTTTAGAGAAGTGTCAAGCAAGATTGTACTTCAGATTCAACGATAGAGGCCAAGTATGTGGTAGCTAGTGATACTTCAAAAGAAGTAGTGTAGCTCTATAAGTTTCTTGGGGATCTTAAGGTAGTTCTTGGTATGGATATGATAGTATCGCTATATTGTGATAACTCTACAACGATTGCTAATGTTAAGGAACTAAGATTTCACAAAAAGAGTAAGTATATTCATCAAAAGTATCATGTGATAAAGAACTTCATTAAGGCTGGGCTTGTTATAGTATGCAAAATCATGTCTGAGGACAATTTAGCTAATTCTTTCATGAAGACACTAACTATAGAGTTTTCAAGAAGCATGTAGAGGCTATGGGGATATGAGATATGTCATATTTATTGACTTAGTGCAAGTGGAAGATTGTTAGACATAGTGCCTTGAGGAGTAAAATGTTCTAATGAGTTTTTGGAGACATTTTATTAATAAAGAATTTATTTTTTATTTATATACCAAATATTATCCTCTTTATGTTTATTTCTATTAATGTATGATGAGTAAAAAAAGTTTAAGACTGTCGATCTATACAATTAAGAATCAAGCATATGATGAATAGATTATGCAGAAGACATGAATCTTAAAGGTGATGGTCAAAATCGAAAGATTCGCAATTGAGGGAATAAAGTTAGGCACTTTACTCATGCTTAGATTATTATGTTGTCTACATAGATGACTTGTCTTGGCCATCGGAGTGGGACTTCACAAGTAAAAACATTGGTGCATTGTCATAGGTCACGATCTATTGGATTAGTTAATAATTCTATTTGCTTAAATCAATTTACTTTAGAGAATCATATGTGTTGTGTCTTAATCCTAAAATGACTAATGGGCCCATATTCTTGACTTATGTCTTTTAATTAAAATGCAAGTTAAAAAATCTAATTAATTATGAAAAAAGGTGATAATTTAAAACCCTTTTAAGCAAACATTTATAATAATAAAACAAAAAAGATAAATCAAAATGAAATAAAATAATAAAGAAGGAGAGAATACGTGTTGGGTCCAACAAACCCACAACGTGTGCACACACATAGCTTGACAGTATTTAAATTACAAACATAGTCCAAATAGAAAGAAAGGTTAAAATGATGCATGCCTTGATTGATTAGGACAAACAACCTACCCAGGGTCTTCTACTACTCATGAGTCCAGTAGGACTAGGTCATCAAAACATTTAACTTTAAATAGAAAATTCATCATTCAAAAAAAATTTAGAAAATAGACTTAAATAAACAAATGCACAAATAAATTCAATAAAATTAACCTTACCAAAACCGTTAGTTGGTCGACTAAAACCGTTAGTTGGTCGACTAGAAAGGATATCATTATCTTTTCTTGGGCAAACTATATATGTACATCACCATCGTAGTGGCCTAGTTGGGTTTCAAAACCTGCCCCTAAGGTCGCATGCTACACGATTGGATCTCTAATATGGCATTATGCCCTTATGATTAGTTCTATTATTATTTAGAACCCATTTACCAAGTGCACTCATTTACGTTCATTATGTGGTTTATTATATATAGCATATCGTTATCCAACAGGTATGAAAATAATTGACAAAATCTTCTTTAAAACCTTCATTGAAAACACTTTGAAAGAAATCATTTTTCAAGGCCAAAATCCTTTTAAAACAAGGTTACCAAAGGAGGTGTAAAAGTCCTACATCAATACCTATGTCGATGTTCAACACCGTAGTCCCTATCCGTTATACGTTAGCTTTACGGAACCACAAAAAACCTTAAATATATAAACTAAGTCTATTAACGTCTAGCTTAAGATATCCTATGGTGCTAATATATCCAATGGTGTCCTAGTGTGTCATTAGTGTTTATAAAGCCATACTACAAGATAAAAATCTCAATAGGGGTCCAAAACAGTAAAAACGAGTGAAAAACGACAAATTTTCACAAAGCCTAATCAGCCTGTCGGTCTCCCTGGTTCAGTCTACCGGTAAATTAGGTCCAACCTATCGAAAGTCTCTATGTTTGGCCTGCCGGACGTATGAGTTTGGCCTGCTAGACTTATGAATCTGGCCTGTTGAACTGGAAAATTTTAGAATTTTCCAAAATCAGGTCTCGACCTCCCCCGAGTCCAAATCCTCGTTTTCACCTGTTTTCTCAAATCCCAAGCATACATAATGATTATAATTGATTAAAAAAATATAGTAGATTACTTTTAACACATTTAAACATGATTTACACAAAAGATTTTTGAATAAATCCAAAAATAGAGAAAAATAGAAAATCTTGATTCAATCCTTTTATCATCAAACTAAGCTTAGATTATAGATAATTTGGTTCCACTAACTTTGATTAAAGGTTTTCTAGGCTTAAACGAGCTTGGATTTTAAAATACAATGAAAATAGAAAAATTTGAAAAAGTTTGAGATTTTAAAAGCTAACCTTAATTTAATCCTTGAATCGAGTTTATGGTTGCTAAATCACATTCCCAAGCTTCCAATTCAACGAAGGATTGAAGTTGGAACTCAAAAGTTCTTGTATTAAAAGAGAAAGAGAGAAGAGAGAAAGAGAGTGGTAGTGGGAATGAGAGATACGAGAGAGAGGGAAAGTAAGGGTGAGCATGAGAGAGTGAGAGAAGGAAAGGAAGAGAGAAATAAATAGACAGGGGAGGGAAGCAAACTAGGAAGAAAAACCATGTACCACCCACGATTTTGAAAAAGGACGTGGTTGGTATTTAACAAATTATTTTGTTTCAAAATTTAAAATAACAAGGTAAGAATAATCAAAAGTAATTAAAATAATTAAAATAATTAGAAATAACATTAATTTTAGAAATATCACAAAATAGTCAGATTAAGTATAAAAATACATCATGGCACACTAATTCATCATTTTACACACTAATATCACTTAATTACTTTCGGGTCATTATAGCTCTTTACCCCTAAAAGAAATTTTACCCTCGAAATTACAAATCAATTTAGAAACAAAATAAATGTGGATACGACTCCTGCATAGTCAATTCTAATTCCCAAGTGGCTTCATCAACCCCGTGATGTTGCCACATGACTTTTACTAACAATATGCTGCGACATCGCAAGTTGAGAACAATCCTATCTTCCATTTCTGCCCAACAAACCAGTGACTGACACGGTCATTCATACAATGCTTCAAGTGGTGCCATGCCAATGCTCGCTTGATAGTTGTTGTTGTTTGCAAACTCAGCCAAATGCAAATATTGCTTCCAATTCCTACCGAAGTCTAACACACATGCACGTAACATGTCTTCAAGGATTTGAATGACCCATTTAGCTTGCCCATTGGTCTGAGGATGAAACACCATGCTAAAGTTCAAATCCATTCCCAAGGCCTCTTGAAAGCTCCTCTAGTGCTTGGCGTTGAACCTGGTGTCTCTATTAGATGTGATGGACAAGGGAACTCCATACAACTACACTATGTTTTGCAGGTATAGCTCCTCAGAGAACTCTCTTCGAGCATGTTGACCTGAAAGGAATGAAATGCACCAATTTCATTAGCTTGTCGACCATGACCCAAATTGCATCGTGCCTTTACTCTATCCTTCGCAAACCAGTAAAAAAATCCATCGTGATGTGCTCCCATTTCCACCTTGGAATAGGAAGCAATTGAAGCTGACCTACTGGTTTCTGGTACTCAGCCTGCACTTGAAGACAAGTCGCACACTTAGCCATGTATTCTCAAACGTCCTTCTTCATGCCTCTCCACTAGTATTGCCTGTTTAGATCATGATACATCTTTGTGCTCCCTAGATGAATGATGAATTGTGACTTGTGGGCTTTATCCATCACAACCATTGTCACTTTTGCAATTGTTGGGACTGCTACATGCTCCCTAAAGTATAGCGATCCATCAGCATGTATCCCCCATTCTTCAAATTGCTCTCCGTTTTGAATTTGCATCCATATTCCCTACAGATGCTGGTTTCACCACTAATTTTACTTTATCATTTGAATGAGAGTTGTGGTCACCTCCATATGATATACCAAAACTTGATCCTAGTCTTTATAGTACTGCAGCCCGTACTCATTCACTGTGGCATCCCTTTTCCAATCCTTGAGAGCCAAACAAGCAAGAATCCCTAAAGACTTTTGGCTG
Organism: Artocarpus hirsutus; assembly: GCA_946598075.1. Lineage (NCBI taxonomy): Eukaryota > Viridiplantae > Streptophyta > Magnoliopsida > Rosales > Moraceae > Artocarpus > Artocarpus hirsutus. Next base: position 14,981 of record CAMOHE010037018.1, read on the forward strand.
AGTGCATCTGCAACCACATTACCTTTCTAGGGATATTATTGTAGCGCAGAATCATAGTCTTCCATGTATTCTATCCACCTTTGTTGCCTCAAGTTTAGATCCCTCTAAGTGAATAGATGCTTCAAGCTCTTGTGGTAAAAAAAAACCTAGAATGTCGCCCCATACAAATAACATCTCCAGATCTTCAGTGCATGAATCACTGCTGCGAGCTCTAAGTTGTGAGTAGAATAGTTCCACTCATGAGGTCGTAGTTGTCTCAATCCATACACCACCATGCGTCCATGTGACATCAACACGCATCCAAGCCCGTGTCCTAAAGTATCTATGTAAACTTCGTATAGCTCATCACTATTAGGAATAATCAAAACTAAAGCTGTAGTCAACCGATTCTTTAACTCTTGGATGGTGAACTCACATTCTTCATTCCAATCAAACCTGACATTCTTCCTAATCGGTCTTGTCAATGGAGCTGCTATCTTCGAGAAGTCTTTTATAAATTTCCTATAGTATCCTACGAGTCCCAAGAAACTATGGATTTTTGCTACATTCATTGGTTGTTCCCACCACACTATAGCTTCTACCTTAGGCAGATCCATTGAGATGCCTTGCTCAAAGATGACATGTCCTAGAAACTTAACTTCTATCAACCAAAACTTGCACTTTCTTTCTTAGTGTATAGGTAGTGCTCTCGTTGAGTCTAAAGCACAATCCTAAGGTGTTGCTTATGCTCCTCCCAAGTCTTAGAATAGACTAAGATAGCGTCGATGAACAGGATCATGAATTGATCAAGATAAGGCCTGAATATTCTATTTATTAGGTCCATGAAACCTGCCAGAGCATTTGTCAATCCAAATGGCATCACTAGAAACTTAAAGTGTCCATATCGAGTCCTAAAAGCTATTTTGGGGATGTCCTCTTCTTTAATCCTAAGTTGGTGCTATCCCGACCGCAAATATATTCTTGAGAAATACCACAAGCCTCCCAACTAGTTGAATAATTCATTGATCCTAGGTAGAGGATACTTGTTCTTCACAGTAGCCTGATTTAGCTGTCGATAATCTATACATAACCTGAGGGTCCTATCATGCTTCTTAGTGAACAAAACTGGTGCTCCCCATGATGATGTGTTGTTTCAAATATATTCCTTGTCAGCAAGCTCCTAAAGTTGCTTTCTCAATTTTTTCATCTCTACCGGCGCTATCTGATAAGGTGCTATGGAAATCAGAGCCATTCCCGAAAGTAACTTGATGCCAAACTTAATCTCCCAATGCGGTGGTAATCTTGGTAGCTCGTCAAGGAAAATATCTTCAAACTTGCCAACTATTAGAATTGCTACACTTCTTCTCAATGCACTAGGTTCTCCTTCTAGCTTCATGAGAAAGGCGTAGCAGGCTAGGTTCTTCCATCCTCTAAGACATGTCTTCATGAGGCGCTCACTCATTATTCGATCATCACCACCCTAGTAAGTGATTGTCGTTCCCTTATCAGACACTAGGGTCACTCTCCTAAGTTGACAGTCTACAATTGCATTATACTTGGTCAACCAATCCATCCCTAGGATTACAACATATGAATTCATGGGGATTACAATCAAATCACTCTTCAGAATCTCTCCCCCAATCTTTATTTTACAAGTTTTACATACATAGTTCACACACACGTGCCCCAAAGGTGAAGCAATAACTAAGGGTTCATTAAACTCTTCTATCTCTAATCCTAAGGCATTTACAAAAGAACTTGCAATGAGTGAATAAGTGGCACCAATATCAAATAAAACATGGACTAAGGACTAAGAAACTAGAATCGTACCATCGACAACCGCATTGCTAGTTTGGGCATCTGAACTCCCTGATGTTATGGTGCGTACATGCACTAGAGCTTTCCCTTTTCCTCTACCAACATTGCTAGGTCCTAGATTAGTTGGTTGATATTGCTTTAAGCTCTTCTTGAAACTTGATACACTTCTCATGCTCTGATGCCATTACAGATGGAGCAAACTTGGCTAGCTCATTAATCTTTGCCTCGTACTCCAAAACTGACATATCACCCTATTGCAATTGGTAAAATTCAATAGCCTTCTAGTCTCTATATCCTTGCAAAAAGTAACAGTAGTAGAATAGCTCCTCGAACCTGTCCCAATTAATGTTCTCGTTGTTATCCAAGCTTTTAGCTTGCTTCCACCAAGTATTGGCACCACCTTCAAATTTATAGGCCTCAAACTCTACATGATGCTCTACTGGCATGCCAAGGGTATCTAGGTGTTTCACAATTGAATCTAGCCAATATTTGGCCACTTGTGGGTCCCCATTTCCATCAAAGGTCAGAACAGATGCACACCGAAACTCCTTAAAGTATGCATGTTGACGACTAGACTCAAAATCCTCTAGTCTTGCCCTTGATGCATCTGTCGAAAAGCAACAAACATGGCCCTCATCATTCCCAAGGTCAACATTAGCTATTGAACGACGTCTAGGTGCCATTCTCTCACTTCTAAAATAAAATTGGACTGTTAGTGGCATTTCATTGTTGTACCTATGTGTGTACAATTTCTAAGGTTCATAACCTAGGGCTCTGATACCATTCTATCACGCCCTAGAGTATAGGAAGTGACATGGCGAGTTAATTAGGTTAATTAAGTAAAAATTTTAATTAAAACACAAGTTAAAGAATTTAATTAAGTATGAAAAAGGTTATAATTTAAAATCCTTTTAAGCAAAAATTTATAATAATTAAACAAATAAGATAAATCAAAATGAAATAAAATAATAAAGAAGGAGAGAATATGAGTTAGGTCCCACCAACCCACAACTTGTACACACAGATAGTATTGACAGTATTTAAATTACAACAATCGTCCAAGTAGAAAAAGAGGTTAAAATGATACATGCCTTGACTAATTAGTACAAACAACCTAACTAGGGTCTTCTACTGCTCCTGAGTCCAGTCGATGGACTTTCTGTCAATCCTAAGCTGAATTCCACCTAGAGGGAAAAAGATTTGAAAACAAATAAAAGGTGAGCAAAAAGTTTGGTAGGACTAGTTCATCAAAAAATTTAACTTTAAATAGAAAATTCATCATTCAAAAAAATACTGAGAAAATAGACTTAAATAAATGAATGCATAAATAAATTTAATAAAATTAATCTTACTGAAACCGTTTGTTGGTCGACTAAAAAGGATATCATTATCTTCTCCTAGGCAAACCATATATACATCATCACCATAGTGGCCAAGCTAAGTTTCAAGACTTGCCCCCAAGGTCCCACACTACAGACCAAATCTCTGATATAGCATAATGCCCTTACGTTCATTTCTATTATTATTTAGAACCCATTTACCAAGTGTACTCATTTACGTTCATTATGTGGTTCATTATATACAGCATATCGTTATCCAACAGGTATGAAAATAGTTGACAAAATCTTCTTTAAAACCTTCATTGAAAACACTTTGAAAGAAATCATTTTTCAAGGCCAAAATCCTTCTAAAATAGGTTTACCAAAGGAGAGGTAGAAGTCCTATCTTAATACCCATGCCGATGTCCAATACCGTAATCTCGATTTGCTATACGTTAGCTCCACGGAACCACAAACAACCTTCAATATGTAAAGTAAGTCTATCAGTAACTAGCTTAAGATATCCTATGGTGCTAAACTATCCAATGGTGTCCTAGTGTGCCATTTATGTTTACAAACCCATACTGCAAGATTAAAATCTCAATCAAGGTCCAAAACAGTGAAAACTAGTGAAAAATGACAAATTTTCACAAAGTCCGATCGACCTGTCGGTCTCCCTGGTTTGGCTTGCTGAACTGTGTAGTTTAGCCTACTAGTAAATCAAGTTTGACCTACTGAAATTCTATCGGCTTGACCTACCAGACGTATGAGTTCTATTCGGCCTACCGAACTTTAAGTTCGGTTGACCGAACTAAAAAATTCTAGAATTTTCTAGAATCTGGTCTCAGCCTCCTTTGAGTTCAAATCTTCATTTTTGCCTGTTTTCTCAATTCCTAGGCATACATAATGATCATAATTGATAGAAAAACATAATAGATTACTTTTTAACACATTTAAACAAGATTTACATAAAGATTTTTGAATAAATATAAAAATGGAGAAAAATGGACATAAATAGAAAATCTTGATTCAATCTGCTTTTCATCAAACTCAGCTTAGATTCTAGATCAATTAGGTTCCACTAACTTAGATTTAAGGTTTTCTAGGCCTAAAAGAGCTTAGATTTCAAAAACAATGAAAATAGAAAATTTTGAAAAAATTTTGAGATTTTGAAAACTAACCTTAATTTAATCCTTAAATCAAGTTTATGGTTGCTAAATCACATTCCTTAGCTTCCAATTCAACGAAGGATTGAAGTTGGAACTCAAAAGTTCTTGAATTAAAAAAGAGAGAGAAGGGAGAAAGTGAGAGGCAGTAGGAATGAGAGAGATGAGAGAGAGGGAGAGTAAGGGAAGGAAAGGAAGAGAGAAATAAATAGAGAGGGGAGGGGAGCAAAACCGGGATGGAAAACCGTGTACCACCCACAGTTTTGAAAAAGGACATGGTTAGTATTTGACAAATTGTGTTTTAAAATTCAAAAGAACAAGGTATAAATAATAAAAAATAATTAAGTTTTAGAAGTTCTTTGGCAAGATCAAACTCTTTATTTTAAACAAGTTCATTTTCACTAATAACTTCCTTTTCTATGTCAGGAGTTTCCTTTCCTAAATCAAGTTTTTTAATGTTGCTTTTTATTACCATGAAATTCTCAACTTTGTGTGTTTCATCAATTAAAGAAGTCATGAAACAAGTTTCAACTTTTGATGGACCATTCATCTCAAAAGAGTTGAATAAACCTGTTAAGGATCAGGCACTCTCCCAAAGGTACTTCTTTCAACAAAGCTGACTTCACAATGCTTACTTGTAGGTTGTGACATGTTGAAAACATTGAACTCCAAAGCCATCTTTTGAAAAAGACTATTTTAGGATACCATTTCTACATTTAATCAAGACATTTGAAGTTGCAAGAAATGGATGACCCAAAATCACAAGAGCTTGAAAATTTGAAGTGGAAATAGGTTGTGTATCCAAAATAATAAAGTCCACTAGGATGTAAGACTTATCAATTTGAACTAACACATTCTCAACTATTCTTATTAAATTTTCCACAAAATGATTAGCTAACAGAAGTGGAAAGAGGTTGTGTGTCCAAAACAATGAAGTCCACTAGGAAGTAAAACTTATCAATTTGAACTAACACATTCTCAACTATTTCTCTTAGAATTTTCACAAAACGATCAGCTAATTGAAGTATGATAGAAGTTGGCTTAAGTTCACTAAAATTCAATTGTTGATAAATAGAATAAGGCAAAAGGTTGACACTAGCTCCAAGATCTAACAATGGTGAAGTGGGACAGCCTGGATCATTGTATTTCAATGGTGAATCATGTTGAATGATGAACTAATGTTCTCAATGAAAAATGCAGTTTTAGTCATATTATGATTCCTTTTAATTGTATAACAATATTTCAAAAATTTAGCATAAGATGGAACTTGTTTAATTGCAACTAAAAGTGGAATGTTAATTTTGACTTGCTTCATTACCATTAACTTTATCATCACTTTTTAAAGTTGAATTAATAGTTTTACCACTTCGAAGAGTTGAAACAAATTTAACAGTTTCTTATTATGATGAAGAACTTGAATAGGCAATTTCATTAGTAGAAGGATAATGTATAGGTTGAACAAGGAATTTGCCTTTTTCCTTAATGCTAAGTGAGGAAGTGAGTTTTGAAATGGACTCCCTAATCTCATGAATATCTTATGAAGTGGGAGTGTTAATAACTTCTTGTTTCTAAATGAATTTTTGCAAAATATCCTCAAGTATTTTAACTCATGCATTAAAACTTTTTGGAGGTGGGAAATTTTGTAGAGGCTTTTTAAATTGTGACTTTGGTGGATATTGTGAATTCTAAGGTTGTTGTAGAAATGATGGATGATTTTGAAAATTTTGTGGTGGCTGTGGTGGTGGTTGTTATGGTTGATCATTTCTCCAACTAAAATTTGGATGATTTCTCCATTGTGGATTATATGTATCAGAATGTAGAGATGGAAAAGGTTTCCTAAGTTAATCCATTTGGTTTGTGAAATTTACCTATTCATGGGACCCTTCCTTAAAAACAAGGTAGTCATAAGTTAAGTGACCTAGAGTTTAGAAAACACTACACAAAATTTCAATCTTAGGTTTCTGAACATTCTTACATTATATGACTTCAATCTTTCTAGGCAAACTAGCAATATTAGCACTTATATAATTCTCATTCTCTTGATAAAGTTGATAAACACCTCTTTGAGCATTAGCGAGATTAGACCTAATTGAATCTTCAAAGTTAACATCTTGAAATATTGAGAGTTTTTAGCTAAGTTATCTAGAAAACTAATGCTTTATTGGGTTTTTTATTAAGGAATTCTCCATCACATTATTTCAATGAATTTACAAGTTTTAGGAGTTAAACCTCATAAAAGAACTAATAAAACACCCTTTTTTAGAACCATGATGTAGGCAAGAGTTCAACAAATCCTAAAAACATTCCCAACATTGAAAATAAACTTCTTTTGCATATTGGGAAAAATTTTGAATTTGTTTCTGCAAAGCATTGGTTTTATGAGTTATAAAGAATTTCTTCAAAAACTCAGTTTGCATTTCTTGCCATATACCAATTGACCAAGGTTTTGAAAATGTAAGCCAATTTTAGTCTTATCTTTTAAAGAAAAATTAGAAAAGCTTAAGCCTAACAATTTCATTTGAAACATCTTGATCAGTAAAGATAACAGAAACATCTTTGAACTCTCTAAGGTGTAAATAAGGATTTTCATATTCTAAACCATGAGAGTTTAGAACCAAATTGCTCATTCTAGTTCAAACCTAAAGTTATAGGCAATGAGAGGAAAAACAAGACAGGATGGAGCAGATTCTCAAGGTAGTTACAAATAATCATGCATTGATTGAACATGATTGATGTGCTGTTGATTAACAATGTTTTTATTATGAACACTTTCATCATCAACTATTTTGAGTGAATGTAAAGATACAACTGAGACTAAAGGTAATTCTAAACTTTTTCTAATTAATTTATGAGTGTTAGACACACAAGACCAAATCAGCATACAAATTATTTCAATTATTTATGAAGTTTTATAGACAAAATGCTAAACTTTTCTTTATTCTAGAAGAATAAAGTAATGAATGAAAAACACCCGCCTTATTTATATTTTTGCATATTGAGAATTAGATATTTTAAGAATGTTTCCAGGATAAGTTGGTGGGCAGAAAGCTCCTTAAAAACCATCCTAGTCAAAACAATGTTCTTAGAAAGGCGGGTGTTGGGCGAATCTCCAAAAGTAATTGGTTATTAGAAAAATTTTTGAATTAGTATTAGTCCTTAAATAGAACATCTCAAAAAATACTTTTTAGAAACCACAATTTATTATTAAGTATTATGAAATACATAATCTTAAATTTTTTGAATTTTTATTTCTAAGTTCAAAAACCTAAAACTAACAAAATAACTATATTACGAGTAAAAGAAAAGAAAATAAAATTTTTAAGTTTTTTAAAATTTTTTTATTTTTTTTATTTTTTATGAATAGTAAAGTGAATAATACCTGACATGAATAGTAACTATGTAACTAGTTACTTAGAGAAAACATATGCAAATTTCTTCGTGAGTAGTATTAACTCCTATAAAACCACAAATAGTTAAAGAAAACAACTAAAACAGAAAATAAGTTAGTAAAATAGAAAAATAAAAGGGAAAGAAAATTTACGATACAAAATATACTATACTTAAAAACAATTTGTTCCCTGGTAATTGCGCAAAAAATTTGTTCGATTTTAAAAAGTACCAACCTGATATAACCCTAAATATAAGGTTGTCTAAGTAATAAAACTTAGTGAATCCAAAGGTAAACCCACAGGGAATGAAAATTTCTAAGCTCTAGTATATTTGTTATATTAAATATTTATTTTATATAAAAGTTGAAAAAATGAGGATTAATATTTATTATTTACAAAACATATTCTTAATATATGCACATTTTTACAGCAATTTTCATTTTTAGATTTTCATTATTTTGGAAATTCAGTGATAACAAATATAGATTAAATTAAAATAGAACTTTAATAATAAGTGCAATTTAAAAAAAATAACTTTAACACTAACAACAATACTAATAACAATAAATTAAAAAGGATAAAACTATAATTATAATAGAGCTAAGTTTTAAAGGTTCTGTTCTAGTAATTAGCTTACATAAATTTTACTTTTTTGAATTATTTCTTAATTGGTTTAAGAATACATTATATCATGCTATGTCAACAATAAATCAAGTATTTCCAAGCATTTACTATGCCATTTGATGTTTATAATGCAATAAAAAACTCAACTTAATAAATAAGTAGAATTTCAGCATTACTTAACTAAACTAACAATTGTTTGGGTCTAGAAGTGTAAGTCCAATAATATAATTAACCTCAAGTATAAGGCTATCCAAGTGATAGTACTTAGTGAATCTGAGATCGATCCTATGGGAAAAAGGTATTAAAGATACAATTTACCAATTATATCAGTTCTAATTGAAAAATTTATGGATTAAAGTTATTTATTTACAATTTATTTACAATATTTACATGTTTTTTACTTTTTCCACTTTGAGATTTTTTATGATTTTTGAAACTTTAACAACAAGAAATGTGATTTAAATTAGAATGGTAAATGGAAATTTAATAATATGTACAAATTAGCTTGGAAGAAATAATAATTTCAAGCAACACTGAGGATTAAAGGTTTTATTCTAGCAATTAACTTAAATATGTTTTAGTTTTTCTAAAATTATTTATTAAAATGGTTTAAATATGTAATATGCGATCTTTTGTCTACAACAAATCAAGAGTCACAAAGCATTTAATTTGCTAATTCATGTCACAATGCATCAAAAACTCATTTTGACAAATTTATATGATTTCAAAATTAATTAACTAAAGTTACAAACAAAATTTATAATTAAGCATTTACCATGCCATTCCCTACCTACAAATAATCCAAGTATTTCTAAGCATTACCCGTGCTAGCCTATCTCTAGAATAAATCAAAACTTAATTTTGCAAGAGTTTTAACTTAGTTAGCATGAAAATCATACATTTTGCAAAAATGATTCTAATATTATAACAACTTAGAAAACATTGAAAAACTAAAAATATTTTCTTTAATTTTGTCAGAATTTCCCCTTCTCTCCTTAGCAAAAAGGAAATTTAGAAAAATATATTAAAATTAAAAGCACACATAATTTTACTAAGTATAACTACTTTACAACATGAAAACTAGAGGTATTTCAAAAAGAAACATAAAACTAGTCCATCTGATTCCCTAATTATTTATCCTACCCTCTCATTTCGTTAGCGGTTCAAAATTTGCTATCTATCTCGTTCATTCTAATTCTACAAACGTATCTAAGCGAAAATTTTTTTCTTATCACAAGCCTTGTGATATAGGTGAAACACGTACAAATGAACATCTTTGACAAAGGAATCCCAATGTTAAATTTGAATAATTAATAATTCATTTTATTACTCGTACTGTATTGAAACTTACAAAGTCTTTTTTTAAAGATCCAAGAAATTCCACCAGGGCCTAGATAAGACTTTCCAGCTCCCCTTTCGTCTTTTTAATTGACATAGGCTCAAGTCCTCTATTAAAATGAGAATGATGCGTAAGGAAAACTTGCATATTGGAAGATCAATCGGCCAAAATAACCATGAGCGGCTACAATATTCTAGGTTTCTTCCTCTTGATCAAATCTGTAACCTTCATTAGCAGATTCATTTTCTATGGTTTCCCTGATCAAACTAGAAGTTACCAAGGAACCATGCATAGCACTGAATAGGGAGCCGCCGAATACACCAGCTACACCCAACATGTGAAATGGGTGCATAAGGATGTTGTGCTCACCTTGGAATACAATCATGAAATTGAAAGTACTAGAGATTCATAAGAAGAATGAAAAGAGAATTACTCTAAATTATGGAGAAAGGTGTGTAGAATACTTGGAGGCGGGATTTATATTAGAGGAAAATCTACTATTTACATAATTTTTTACATCCTTATTTATTCTTTAATTATTTTTATTATTTTATTTAGATATTTTTAGGTTGAAAATGAGTAGGATGGCACTTTAGAATTATATTGGGATATTTTGAATTATTTTTGCTTCCTATCACTAATTGAATCAGAATTTTTTTTTTTTTTTACTTTTCTTTTTTTTTTTCTTTTATTCTTGCAAAAAACTACCCTTTTCTGTGCTAATTTTATGTTAGAATCTAGCATGGTGCCTGTAAGGTTTAGATGAATGAGAGTTGTAGATTGCACAAACCGTTGACAGATCTAGCAACTAGAAAAAGTTGGGGCCTAATGAGGTGAAGACGACCGTGAGATGAGTCATAGTATGCTGATCAAAGGGCAAAGAAGACACACTCATGTGAGACCCTAGGTAGCAAATTCCATAAGGGAGGGGATGCATGGACAGCTATGATCTACTAGGTGGTTTGATCCAATGGTTCTAAGCTCACCATGTAGCAATCATTGCTTTTTAATTTCTTTTTGAGCATTTAAGGTACGTTTTTGGCTATTTTTGGGCTATTTTCTTCATTTTTTTTGCAGATTTTAAATCTAAAATAAAATAAATAAATTAAAATTAATTCTTTTACAAACATAATTTTTACATTAATTAAAAATATTTATTTTACAATAAAGCAAATAAAAATTACTAAAAATAGATAAAAATTTCTAAAATTAACAAACCTTAATAGATATACTATTTAAAGCTCGGGAATATTTTTATAAATTACTAGAAATATTATACAAACTATCTACAAACTTAGAATTTATTTACAAACATTTTATGAGTCAAAATAAAATTACTACACATTATTTTTACAATTTTGATTATTAACAAACTAATTAATTATAAAACATGTAGAGATGATTCTAAAAAATACTAAAAGTAATATTAAACATAAAAGTACACTAAAAACATATTTTTAAACATTTTCATACAAACACACTAAAATATTAATTATCACACAAATACTACAATTAAGAGAACCGTCGAGAAATGTTAATGCAAAATGATGATATGTAGCCATAAGAAATGTGCACTTTCATAGTCTCATTACACCCCCAACTAGTTTATTGCTAGTCCCAAGCAATTAAAGTTACAAAAACATCAAAAGAAACTAAAAGTTTTGATTTCTCAAAAGCTTGTGACTCTTTGCAGAACGTCTTAAGGGGTTGTTTTAGAATCATGGCCTAAAATAAAATAGAGATATTATCAAAGTTTATGTTTTATTTTAAAAGTTTATCTCATATTTAATGCGAATTTTCCCCCGTGTGTGTATTATTCTATCACTAATTATTGCATACAAACTAAAAAATTTTACACTAATATAAGCTAATTTATTAAACAAAATATTTTTAAGTTTTTTTTTCATTCCTTTATGTACTAAATTTGAATAACAATAAAGTAAGGATCAATATGACTATATTCAGCTTGTAAGGTAAGGCTAGGGTAAAAAGGTAAGATGAAGGATAAATTTGAATCTTGATTTACCCATAAGATACTAACATTATTCTCAGACCTTTGAAATGTACAAATTATTTCCCAAGTAACAAACCCAGACTTGAAGTAAACTTTCATTTATCGTCCACTGTTTGTTCAATTTTTTACTTTTGTTTGTTATCTTTTTTTTATTTTTATTCTTTTAATTTTTTTTATTTAGATTTTTTTCCTTTTTTTTTAAGTTATAGACGTATGGAATTAAAAAATTTGCTTTCATAACCCTTCTTATCCTCCCATAATATCCAAGATACATCCAAACCAATCATATGTCTTATGAGTGGAAGGTAAAAAGAAAGGATATGAAATTATTAAAAAGGATAAGCAAAAAATTTGGAGGTGACAAAAAAAAAAAAGAATAATAAGCACAAGGAAAGCTAGGGATATAAAATGTATATTAATAAACTTGAAAGGCTTAAACGTGTTAGACGTATATGCCCTAAGGAGTCAAAATGTAATATGTTTTCGGAGACATTTTCATCAATAAAGGATTTATTTATTATTTATATTCCAAATATTGTCTTCCTTACGTTCATATTTGTTGAATGTATGTTAAGTAAACAAAAAATCTAAGATTATCGTTCTAAACCTTTAAGAATTGGGCATATGATGGATAGATTATGTGAAAGATATGATTCTTAAGGTGACGGTTTAACTCATAAGATCTACAATCAAGGGAATAAATTTGGGTGCTTTAGTCATGAAAAGATTGTTATGTTGTCTATATCTTTAACGGGAGATGGTTTGTCTTGACCATTGGAGGTGGACTTTGGGAATAGAAACAGTTGCATATTGTCATAGGTGACGATGTGTTGGATCAGGACAAAAGTTGAATTGATTTACTTTAGACGATCATTTATATTGTATCTTAATCCTGAGATGAATAGTGGGCTCATTGTCTTGTGTTATGCCTTTTGATGTACTAAAGGTTGACATTCACATTTTATAGTGGAACGCATACCGATATGTTGGAGGCATGACTCTTAATAGCGTAGACTTGTTATTCATAGATATGGAATCCATAGCTTCTCTTTAAGAGTAGTGATATCCTCTTATATGAGTTATCTTGTAATTGAAAAACTAGAGCGCTCAACCACTTGGATACATAGGTGTAACCGAATGGTATACTATCTTTGGATGGTAAGTTTTCTGATAGTGAGATAATGGAACATAAGAGAAAAATAATTGAAAATGTAAGACAGAACTTGTCCTTAAGCCAATTATGGATAATCCTACAGGGATACGATACACTTTGATATGTCATGGATACTTAGCTATTCGGGCTTCGTAATTCTATATAGTTCAAGAGTACAGCTCCAAGCTTTTAGTGGAGTAGCGTTGGAGTTGATAATTATGAAATGTATACCTGGCATATTGGGTTTCATAATTATTAGGAGCTTAAACTATATAAGTCCATCAAGTCCCCTTTGCTAGCTCATAAAAATCCTATAATGATACGGCGTGCTTTTTCAATAATTGGTGACTTGTGTCAGATTTATCAGATTGGCTGAAATTCGATAAAATTAGATAATTCATTTTTTTCATTCGTTGAATTAATTTTGTGACAAAATTAATTCAAGACAAAGTTGTTGAATTATTAGGATCAAATAATTCATATCTGTTTATCGATCAGATTAATTTTGAATTAATTCAAGATAAACTTGTTGAATGATTAGCAATATTTATTTTCTAAGAGCTTATCTAGATTTGGCTGTTTTAATTAGATAACTTCTCTATTGGGTTATTTAAATTAAACTGAGGCTCTATCCTAAGAATCTCGAATGGAAAATAAAGATTCATAGGGATCTTTTATCAGAGGTTCGGCAGGTCGATCTGCTAATTCAGCCTGCTAACTAGGCAATAAAAGAATGACGCATTTTCACGTTGATTTTATCAGATATTAGTTCTGATTTGAAGTTTTGAGGCCTTATTTGATAAGGACTGACTCCTGGGTCCAACCTTTATAAAAGGAAAGTGAGTCTCTTTATTAATTAGATCAGTTGAGAAATCTAGAGTAAGATTCTGTCAGTGAGACTCTAAAACTCCCTAGAGAGCTATCATTCACAAATCACAAATTATAGCTTTGCGTCTTTCTTAATTGGTTGGAAGGAGAGCCACCTAGGGAAAAGCTAAACGACGTGAGACCATACTCCAATCGAGGATAGAGAATAGCAAAGAATGGTAGTTGGTTGATGTCCTTCTAGAACGTTACTTCTCTTCACTGATTGTAGTAGCTTTTCAGCATATACAAGGTTAGTAAGATCTGATAATTTATGCATACAGTGTCAAACTTATGTTTTGTAAAATACTCTGATTTAAAAACTTTTAAAATTATGTTGTGTACTATTTTTCTAACAATTGGTATCAGAGACATGGTTTTTACATAAATTTAAAAGTTTGTGATCATGCTATATGAATAAATTATATGATCTTTATCTCTCCTATGCTTGAATTTAATTTTAAAGAGTTGGCACTTTAGCGTTTCTATATAATTTTTATGTTGTCATGGATTATATGGTGAGTGTTTATTAATTAATTATGGTTGATTAAATTATTATTTAATTAATTATTAATTAATTAATTTACACTCGTTATGGTTTTTTAAAGGTTAGAATATATATCTAGGCTTTTCATGTAATTAAATAGCGGACTATCATCTCTGTCTAGTAATTATTATTTAATTTAAATTTGTAAGAATTTTGTAATTAAATAATCTTGCGAAGAAGACAGATCTAGAAGATGGATGAAGTGTTCCCATGTATTTCTTGAGTCTCTAATTTTATGTTTTTGAATTGTTGAAATTAAAATTGATGAATTGCATTAAAAATTGTATTTTCTGGAAAGGGGCGATCTTTGCTCGATTGACATCCTGAACTTGAAGGTTCAGCAGGTCGATGATCGCAGGATTAGCAAGCCAGATTTCGAGTTTGACAAGCCATCTACGGGGCAAAAATTTGGTGGTTCTGGCAGCAGGCCGATCTATCATGACTAAGAGGCCGATTTTCAAGATCGATAGGCTAGTTGGTCATGACCAGTAGGCTGATCACATAGATCGACTTGCCGACAAAGAGTTAAAAATTTTTCCAAAAAAGGTACAGTTTTTTATATAGTTTTAATTCTATTTTTGGGACAATTTGAGAAGCATTAAAATTTGGATATGACAAGAAATATGGAGCATTTGATCTATGCGGGATTGAAAACTTGAAGATGGGCATTACATGAAGAAGGATACAGCTTAAGGATTCAAGGATGAAGAATTGATAATATGTTTCGATTATTCTCTTGTAATCTTTATTTTCTATTCTCTAGGGTGGAACCATAATATTACGGTTATTTATTATCATTTCGCTTATAGCTTTGCTTGATTACTTTACTTGTCTGTATTATAATATGATTTGCCATATATATTGATAACATGCTATATAGAATAGGGAGTTCCACTCAATTAAAAATTGTTCAAGCATATTTTCAAAATAAAACCTTGATTTCAAAAGATTAAGTGGGAGAAGGTTTTCGAGGAGAGGACCTAAGGCCTCCATCATTGATCCATCGGTAGCACATGGTGGTTCCGATCCCTAGGAAGGGACTTCATCATGTACTAAGTTAGATCTTCGAGAGAATAAGGTATTTTAGCATAATTTATGGTTACACACCCCTAGGTGGTGATTGTAAATCATAGATAAAATATTAAACCAGTGGTTACACACTCCTGTTAATTTTATTATTAACCTCTTATAGGAGCTTTGTTAATAAAATTAATGCCCAAAGAAATGATTATTAATATATGCTGGATCATACGGGTCTTAGATAGCATATATTAATCAGGAGGGGATCCGTGTTCCTGATTGAATTTAGCATGACTCCTTTAGGAGCTTGTTGAATTTTGAGTTGGGAATCATCGTTGTAAGGTTGTGATATTTTCAAGTTTTTGACACATAAACACATTTGTATGTTTTTACATGATTGTGTTATCTTACTAAATTATTATGTATGTTTTGCTTATGTTTAGTATATGGTTCTTTATTGTAGATTAAAAATGTCTAAAAACACTTTATCATCGGTACTTTAAAAAAACTAATTAATTGGAGAAAATTATAATGATTGGAAATAGAACTTCAATATCGTCCTTTCATTTGAGAAACTAAAATATATGCTGACAACCCTTTGTCTTCCCGAGCCTATGGGAGATTCCACCAACGATCATATCCAAGCATATGATCATTGGAAGGATTGTAATGATCAGGCCTGCTGCTATGTTATGGCCAGTATGAATAACGTGTTGTAGGCTCAACATGAGGATTATGAGACTACTAAGCAGATCTTGGATAATTTAGAAGACATGTTTCGAGACTAGGCCCTAACAAAGCAGCAAAGGGTGCTTTGAAAACTCTTGAACTGTAAACAAAAATCAAGGACATTTGTAAAGGAGCGCATGATGTTGGTCATAGGTTACCTTGCTAAGGCACAAACCAATGGAGCTGATATTGATGCTAAAACATAGATGACTATGGTCTTTGAGACCCTGTCAAAGGAATTTATTCTGTTTAGAGCTACTTTAATTTTAGCAATAGATGGGATATGACCTTAACAGAGTTAATGAAATAGTTACAGGAGTTCAAACTGTTGATCAAGGAATCTCCTGTAGGTGGTGATGCCAACTTGGCGGTTGCTTCTAGTTCTAATGCCAACCCTAGGAATGGAAAGAAACAACAGGTCAAGAATAGGAAGTCTTCTGTTCCTATAAATGGCAAGAACAAGAAGAAAAAGAAGAAGAACCCAAAGAAGCTTAAGTGCTTCTTCTACGAGAAGGTCGGACACATCAAGAAGAATTGCAAGGACTTCCTTTCTCGAGGAGGTAGGTGTAATCTTCTATATTTAGAAACTTGTTTGTTTCAAAAATCCAATGACATTTGGGTCATAGATTCTGGAGCAACTAATCATGTTTACGTTTCTCTATAGGGGTTCAAAGAAATGAGAAGTTTGCTTCATGAAGACTTTAAGCTTTGGATGGACAATGGATCTTTGGTCATAGCTAAAGTAGTGGGAGACGTCCATCTATATTTTGATAATTATAGGAATTTAATTTTGCAAGATTATTTTTATGTTCCTAAATTTAAGAGGAATTTAATTTTTGTAGCCTGTTTATTTAAAGACTCCTCTTTGGTTTCTTTTAATAATGAAGTGGTAATTCGTAAAAATAAATCTTTTATCTGTTTTGGATGGATGTAAAATAATCTATATTTTATCAAACATAAGATAGACTTACTGCTTAATGCTGAGATGAATGATAACAACTCTAAAATACTAAAAACTTTTCACTCTAATAAGATTTATCTTTGGCATTTGTGCCTTGGTCATATTAACTTGAATAGGATTCAAAGGTTGGTCAAGAATGGACCTTTAAGTCACTTGAAGGTGAATCTATAACTCAATGTGAATCTTGTTTGGAGGGTAAAATGACCAAAAGACCTTTCGGGTATAAGGGCAATAGGGCCAAAGGGGTGGTTTTAGAACTTGTGTATAGTGATGTTTGTGGATCGTTGAACATCTAGGCACGAGGAGGGTATGAGTACTTCGTTACTTTTATTGATAATTACTCAAGATATAGGTATGTGTACTTGATGCACCACAAAAATGAAACTTTTGATAAGTTCAAGGAGTTTTGCGCTGAAGTGGAAAAGCAATTGGATAGACCTATAAAGGCACTTCGTTCTAATCAAAGTGGAGAATACATTTATGATGAGTTCTTGGGATACTTAATAGATAATGGGATTTTATCTCATTTGACTATGCCAAGCACTCCGTAGCAAAATGGTGTAGCATAGAGAAGGAATAGGACTTTGTTGGACATGGTTAGATCCATGATGAGTTATTCATCATTTCTTTTATCCTTTTGGGGATATGCACTACAAACTGTATGTTATCTTTTGAACAATGTGACTTCAAAATTAGTCCTAAAACTCCTCACGAGTTATGGACAGGCAAGAAGACATCCTTAAACCATATTCGCATATAGGAATGTCTGGCTCATGTCTTGTTTAAGGATGCAAACAAGTTGGAAGCACATTTGAAATTTTGCATGTTTTTAGGATATCCAAAAGGGACTAAAGGGGGTTATTTTCATAACCCAAAGGAAAATAAAGTTGTGGCTTCAACTCATGCAACTTTCCTTGAGGAGAGTTACATGGACGATTTTAAATCTCGAAGCAAAGTGGCGCTTAAGGAGTTAAGGAGTGATCCAATCACTTTGGAGGTTTTAGTAGAAACCACTCCAATCGGTGTAGAAAAACCAAACAAACCCGAACAACAACCTAATGGGCTTTGGCTTAGTGCGAGGATCGAGCATCAACCCGAAAGGTATATGTTCGATGGTGAGGCCTTCTTGGGTTAACCGCATGAACATGACAGGGATTCTTATACTTATGTAGAGACTATAGAGGATGTTGATTTAAAACTTTGGACAAAGGCCATGAACATAGAGATGAAGCCTATAAAGGCTAATTGGGTCTAGGAGCTTATGGATCTTTCAAAAGGGGTAAAACCCATAGGGTGTAAATGGATCTACAAGAGGAAAAAAGGAGCAGATGGAAAGGTCGAAACCTTTAAGGCTAAACTAGTAGCTAAGGGTTACATGCAAAATGAAGGAATCGATTACAGGGGAACATTTTTGCCTATAGACTTACAGGTTCTCACAAAATGTAGATGAACCATGTGTGTACAAACACATTAAGGATGAGAAGGTAGTTTTTCTACTGCTTTATGTAGATAACATTTTGCTAATTGCTAATGAATTTAGGGCGCTGTCATCGGTCAAATTATGTTTCACCAAGTAGTTTGACATGAAGGATTTAAGTGAGGCTAATCTTGTTCTTGGTATCTAAATTTTTTGGGATAGGAAGAATAAAATGATAACTTTGTCACAAGCCAGCTATATAAATAAAATTCTCAGGAGGTTTGCAATGTAGGATTCCAAGAAAGGTGGCAACCATCTAGGTCTAGAATTACTCTTGCTAAGAAAGACTCTCCCAAGTCTAAGAAAGAAAGAGAATACATGAAGAAGGTTCCTTATGCCTCGACAGTGGGTAGTCTCATGTATGCCATGCTGTGTACACAACTGGATATTTGTTATGCAGTCGGAATTGAGAGTTGACTTCATGCGGATCTAGGACCAAACCACTAAGTTGTGGTAAAGCATATTTTCAAGTGCCTGAGAATGACTCAAGGGTATATGCTTATGTATTCAGGTGAGGACTTAACTCCTCTAGGATGTACTGACTTGGATTTCCAATCCTTTCTGGATTCTAGGAGATCGACTTTTTGTTTCATGTTTACTTTAGGCGGCGGTACTATTAGTTAGAGAAGTGTGAAGCAAGATTGCACTTTAGATTCAACGGTGGAGGCTGAGTATATGACAACTAGTGATGCTTCGAAAGAAGCAGTATGGCTGCATAAGTTCCTTGGATAATGAGCATATACAAATCAGATCTAGGTGAAGGTCACTAGACAATAGTCAAGAATATCCTTAAATATTTGAGAAGAACTAAGGATGCATTCTTAATGTATGGAGGAAAGGAAGATGAGCTTGTTGTAAGTGGTTACATAGATGCCAGCTTCCAATCCGACAAGGATGACTTTTGATCGCAGTCAGGTTATGTGTTTTGTTTGAATGGAGGTGCAATGAGATAGAGAAGTTCAAAGTAAGACACTGTTGCTGATTCTACAACAGAAGCTAAGTATATAGCCACCTCAGAAGCAGCTAAGCAAGCAGTTTGGATCAAAAAGTTTATTACTGGATTGGGTGTTGTTCCTAGTATATCAAATCTAGTAGACTTGAATTCACTACTCCAAAATGCGGATTCCAAAATTTCACGATGGTTAAAAAACTATCGTGAAAACTTCTGTCGTGGTACAACAAGGAGTTTTCACGTCGGTTTTTTACCATCATATAATAGAAGAATTGGCATAGTTTTGGGATGTATGGAGTGATTTTTCATGACGGTTTTGATCAAAAACCGTTGTGAAACCTAGGCTTTCCACGATGGTTTTTGATCGAAACTAAGTTCCACGACTGTTTTTTTCAAAGATTGTAGTGGAAATAGGGTTTCCACGACAGTTGTAAAGAAAACTGTCATGGAAACCCTAGGTTCCATGATGGTTTTGTTCAAAGACCATCGTGGAACCTAGGGTTTCCATGACGATTTTCTTAAAATCCATTGTGGAAACCCTCGGTTCCATGATGGTCTTGATCAAAGACCGTCGTGGAACCTAGGGTTTCCACGACGGTTTTGTTAACAATCATGGAGACCTTAGGTTCCACGACTGTTTTGTTCAAAGTTCATCATGGAAAATTGGTATTTTCCTAAAAAAAAATCTCCAATAATTTCTACTTCCCGCGTGACGGCCAGTCCCATGTGTTATCCATTACATCAAGGCCCTAATTGCATACAATAATTGGTGTATATTAAAAATTACAAGGTATTTACAAGATCATTTTACATTTGAGCTATTTTGAGCAATTTATTAATCTACTATGGCGTGTACCTATCTAAAGAGCACATACCTATTTACAAATTGTACCCACTCTAATCTAACTTCATGTATATCCATATGTATATAAAAATCTTTTTTTCCTAAGGCTTGTATACCACTTGTAATTATATCCCACACGAAACATAGAATAAAAAAAATCACAT
This sequence comes from Artocarpus hirsutus, assembly GCA_946598075.1. Lineage (NCBI taxonomy): Eukaryota > Viridiplantae > Streptophyta > Magnoliopsida > Rosales > Moraceae > Artocarpus > Artocarpus hirsutus. The sequence goes on from CAMOHE010037018.1 coordinate 35,340, forward strand.
TCTATGTTTCCTTGTTGTCTTGGACACTCATGTTTGGAATATAGCGTTTCGTTCGATCGGTTTGTGACACCAGTTCCCGTTTGAAGCTTCTAATCGTTAAGCGCCCCAACAATGTGTCATGTTTAAATAATAAATTAATAGATGATACGATTATGTGGGACTTAAAACAATTAATTTTATAAGAGAACATTAATACTTACAATCTCGTGACTGATACAAAATCTGTACATGGTGGGTGTTCGAGGGAGTCAAACCAATATATTTGGTCCTTCTATGGCGAAATAAGTCCCAACATCTAATGTTCTCTAACATTGTGTGGTAGGAAGAATAATTTCCCCCTCGATGCTTGAGTTAATAGGTAGAGGAGTGATGTGGCACGTTCTCTACGATCACTCTGTAGGTCTCTTGCAACACTTGAAACAATGGCTGAGATATGAGGCCGAAATTTTACGCCATGCCTTGAAGTTCATAATATTCTGTCAAAAAACTACAATAAAAAACAATGCAGTCAATTCTATTAAATCACCTTACAACTCTACCTATATTTTAAAAATATGAAATAAGGCTGAAGTTATTACCTGAGGTATACCAGGATACAATTTGCCCCAATTTTATCAAAGTTGATGAAGTAGTAAACGTCTTCATACCCCACATAGATAGGCAATTCATTGCCAGTGATATTGACATTTACTGGTATCAGGCACTAAATCGTCGACCCATCGCGCATTTATAGAGCCAACTGCATAAATCTAGAGGTACTAAAGTGAAGTTAAATACAGGCAGTTGCTCATTAGCAACAATTTGTTCTTATTCCTATTCTACCTCTAGATGTGATTCCCTTGCTTTAGTAAAGCTTTTCTTTTTTTGGCGTTTCTTTCTGCTTAGATCTTGTGGAACATGGCTAAGCGCTCGACTCGTCTTTGTCAATGCAATTACATTAACCAACCTCTTCGGCCATGCGGTGAAGCTTGTGGCTGCTTTACCCATAGTTGTTGCTTCAAGTGTTGGAACAGGCAATTTAGTTGTTCTAACTCTAATGGCAGTGATGCTAACACGCACATTCTCTTCCCCTAATAGTTGTCTATGAACTATAGCAGTTGGAAGACTCACCATCCACACCTTCCCAAGTGCAACAAGTGCACATCCAACATTAACTCTATCCTCAATGAAGAGCCAACATTGTTCGGGCTCTTGACGAGGAGGTGACAATTAGATTTCTGAAGCTTTCACTTCATTTTTTGAAGGGTTCCAACTAGCTTTGAAGCTGTTGTGTTGTGAGATGCTATCATCTGTCGACTTGGCACATTCTTGGGAAATGAGCTCGATCACAAGACGCCGTAGTTTTGCAATCTACATCTGCATCTTTGACATTTAGGAATTCAATTTTGAAGTACCTGATTGGAGGTTGAAGTATTGAGACTGTTTCACATACTTCAATTGACCGTGAACACGTCCTGAATATTTTGATTTCCCTAGTGCCCTCGTCAAAATGTCATCATTACCGATCAATTGGAAGCTCCCTTAACTCTATTGCGTTGTGTATTCATCCTATAAAACAACACAACTATGTTATTCAAGCAATCCTTCATCTGGTATTAAATTACAAAATAATTGTTCGTGGTTAGTAAACTTACAATCAAGTTCCCTATTTTTGCTAGTTTTAGATTTTTGAACTGGCCATCGAGACCTTAACGTGATTTGACTCACAACTCCTCCCATGTTGGTAGTATGCCCATCTTTGCAAACTGTGTTACACTATGTTAGTAACATAGTAGTGATAGAATAATTGATATATGTAATATGAGTACAATATTAACGTACCAAGGATTTCTCGAGCTCTCTATATCCAACTCAGCCAACCATAGGGTAGTATTTATTTTCTACTCTTATTTTTCTTGCATTTGATGATAACAATTGGAATTCGGTGGAACGTCGATACCTCACAAAAACTTCCTAATCTCCATCATTTATGGAGGGTTAGTAGTGTACTATTGTAGGAGGCCATTTATATACATTTTCATCCTCCTCTGGAATGGAAAGGTATGGCTGTACAAAGGTAACGTAGAGGTCGGATTTGAACCCCTTTGTTAATTCACCACAAACCTTCAAAGCCCTTTTCCTATACCAATCCTCGACTATGAAAGCTTTGTATATCTCTTTCCAAATCACATTTTTTACTTTATCCAAATCCTTAGACCTCCAATCTTTTGTCCATATTGGAACGTGCTCTCAACTAAGGATTCTAATCCAACTGCTTAATTCATGGTCAAGTGCGCCTTCCGGTTGGCCTTTTGAATCAAAAGTTGCTTCAATTCTTAAACCTTTCTTTCTCATATGATGAATTTTTTTCATTAATGTAGCCCTTCCCTCAAAGTCTACTTTCAAATCAAATTTGGTTCGCCTTCATGGCTTACTGCGTTGGTTTCCCTTGCTATATTGCGATGAAGATGGAGTGCAGTCTTTGTACTCATCCTCGTACTGGTCACTATCGATCTCACGAGACGTTGTACATGTTCAAAATAAGCCAAAACTAACACAAACATACTAATCTTAAATTACAATCTTACAGTAAAAATTGACATATTATAAATTCACAAATTATAAATTAACATATTAAAAATCGCATATTATAAATTCACATCTTATAAATTAGCATATTGTAAATAAACATGTTAAAAATTGACATATTACACATATTCACATAACACTTTAAACAATTTCACATATTCATAATTTCACAATTTTACATCTTCGCAATCTCACAATTTCAGAATTTCAATTACACATAGACTCAATTTTACAATTTCAATTACACAATTTCACATATTCACATAATTTCACATATTACACATATTCACAAAACACTTTAAACAATTTCACAATTAAATAATATCACAATTTTAAATCTTCACATATTCACAATTTCAATTACACATATTCACAATTTTATAATTTCAATTACACAATTTCACACACTAATAAAAATTAAATTAACATACCAAAAACTTTTAATATAGGGTGGGGGCGGGTAGGGTGGGGGGACTGGGCGAGGGGCAGTTGGGGGTCTTGGGCGAGGGCCTAGTGGGGGGTGGGGGCCTTGGTCGAGTGGGCTAGGCGAGGGGCTGGTGGGGGTGGGGGGCTGGGCGAGGGGCGAGCAGGGTGTGGGTGGGGCGAGGGGGAAGAGGAGAGAGAGAGGGAGGGGGAAGAGGGAAAGGGAATGGGGAGCTTACCGACGGTGGAGGTGACGACAGCACAGTGGAGGTAATGGCAGCACGATGGAGGCAATTTTAGAGAGAAAGAAAGAGGGCTTTTAGAGAAAGAGAAAGGGATTTGAGAGAGAGTGAGGAATCTTGGAGGTGATGGGCGTGCATACATATGGGTTGTAGGTGTGAATTTCAAAAATTTGAAGAATCACATTCTTCCACAACGGTTTTAGCAAAAACCGTCATGGAAGATTTAGTCTTCCATGACTATTTCTGCTAAAACCGTACCGTCATGGAAGATCAATCTTCCACGACAGTTTTAGCAAAAACCGTTGTGGAAGATATCTTCGACGACAGTTTTTGCTAAAACCATTGTGGAAGATTTTGTCTTCCATGACGGTTTGTGAAAAAATCTTCCACGATGGTTTTTGCAAAAACTGTCATGGAAAACTACTATGGAAAATCTTCCATGACGATTCATGAAAAAATCTTCCATGACGGTTTTTGTCATGGAAAAATACTATTTTCCACAACATTTTTAGTGCTATTAAAAGCTTTCCGCGACGGCTTTTGGGAAAACCGTCATAAAAAAATTGTCTTAAACACTAGTACAGAATGTGGATTCCACGACAGTTTATAACTATCATGGAAAAATTTCATGATGGTTAAAAAACCGTCATAGAAACCTCTATCGTGGAATAAGACCGATTTTTCACGACTGTTTTTTACCGTCGTATAATAGAATAATTGACGCGCGAGATCGATGACAGTGCTAATTTTTCGTGACGGTTTTGGTGAAAAATCATCGTATTAGGATGAGCTTCCACGACGGTTTTGGTCAAAAACCGTCATGGAAGCTCCACCTTCCATGACGGTTTTGTGAGAAACCATCATGGAAGATCACCTTCCACAACGGTTTTGGATAGAAACCGTCGTGGAAGGTGGAGCTTCCATGACGGTTTTAGTCAAAAACCGTCGTGGAAGCTCATCCTTCCACGACGGTTTCTCACCAAAACTGTCACGAAAGCTCCATCTTCCACGACGGTTTTGGATATAAACCGTCGTGGAAGGTGAGATTCCACGATGGTTTTGGTCAAAAACCATCGTGGAAGCTTAGCCTTCCACGACGGTTTTTGACCAAAACCGTCGTGGAAATTTGGTATTTTTCAAAAAAAAAATTCTCCTGTAATTTTAATTTCCCACGGGATGTCCAGTATCGTATGTTATCCATTACATCAAGGCCCGAATTACATACAATAATTGTTGTATATTAAAATTAATTTTTATTTACAAGATCATTTTACATTTGAGCTATTTTGAGCACTTTTTTAATCTACTATGACGTGTACCTATCTAAAAAGCACAAACCTATTTACAAATTGTACCCACTCTAATATAACTTCATGTATATCTGTATGTATATAAAATTCTTTTTTTCCTAAGGCTTGTATACCACTTGTAATTATATCCCGCATGAAACATAGAATAAAAATACCACATTCTATGTTTCCTTGTTGTCGTGGGCACTTACGTTTAGAATATAACGTTTCGTTTGGTCGGTTTGTGACATCGGTTCCCGCTTGAAGCTTCCAATCGTTAAGCGCCCTAATAATGTATCATGTTTAAATAATAAATAAATTAATAGACGATACAATTACGTGAGACTAAAAAACAATTAATTTTGTAAGACAATATTAATACTTACAATCTTGTGACTGATAAGAAATCCTCATGTGGTGGGTGTCTGAGGGGGTCACATCAATATATTTGGTCCTCCCATGGCGATATAAGTCCTAACATCCAATGTTGTATGGCAGGAAGAACGGTGCTTCAGCTAATAGGTGGAGGAGTGATGGGGCACGCTCTTTATGATCACTTTGTAGGTCTCTTGCAGCACTTAGTTCACAATATTCCGTCAAAAAACTACAATAAAAAATATTACAGTGAATTCTTTTAAAACACCTTACAACTCTACATATATATTTAAAATACTTAAATAAGGCTGGAGTTATCACCTGAGGTAGACGAGGATACAGTTTGCCCCAATTTCTTCGAAGCTAATGAAGTCGTAAATGTCTTCATACCCCAAATAGATAAGGAAATCATTGCCAGTGACATTTACCGATATCGGGCACTGAATGGTCGACCCATTGCACATGAAAGAATGTGCGTATAGAGCTAACTACATAAATTCTTGAGGTACTGAAGCAAAGTTAAATGCACGCAGATGCTCATTAGCAAAGGTTTGTCCTTGGCGTTGTTGAACCTCAGGTTGTGATTCTCTTGCTTTTAGAGAGCTTTTCTTTTTTTGCCTTTTCTTTCTGCTTAGATCTTTGGGAACATGGCTAGGTGCTCGACTCATCTTTGTCAATGTGATGACTTCAACTAATCTCTGCGGCCATGCGACAAAGCTTCCTGCTGCTTCACCCATAGTTGTTGCCTCAAGTGTTGGAATAGGCAATTCAGCTGTTCTAACTCTGATGGTAGTGATGCTAACACGCACGTTCTCTTCCTCTAGTAGTCATTCATGAACTGTATCAGTTGAAAGGCTCTCCATCCACACCTTCCCAAGTGCAACAAGTGTACACCCACCATTACCTCTATCCTCAACAAAGAGCCTACATTGTTCGGGCCCTTGACGAGGAGGTGACAATTGGACTTCTGGGGCTTCTAGACCTTCTGGAGCTCCTGGAGCTTCTGTAGCTTATGCTACAGTATTGGGAGGGTTACAACTAGCTTTGAAGCTGTTGCGTTGTAAGATGCTATCATCTGTCGACTTAGCACGTCCTTGGGAAATGAGCTTAGTCACAAGACTTTAGAGTTCTGGAATCTCCATTTGCATCTTCGACATTTAAGAATTCAATTTTGACAATCCTGGCTGGAGGTCGAAGTATTAAGACGGCTTCACAAACTTTGATTGACCGTGAACATGTCCTGAATGTTTCGGTTTCCCTAGTGCCCTCATCAAAATATCATCATTACTGACCGATTGGAAGCTCCCTTGACTTTGTACAAGAATAATACAACCATGTTATTCAAGCAACCCTTCATCTGCACGTAGTAAAATACAAATTAATGGTTCGTGTTCAGTAGACTTACAATCAAGTTGAAAATCTCTGCTACTTTTGGATTTTTAAACTGGCCATCGGGACCTTGAGGTGATTTTATCCACAACTCCTCCTGTGTAGGTTGCACGCCTGTCTTTGCAAACTGTGTTACACTATGTTAGTAAGATAGTAAAGTAGCAATAATTGATATATGTAGTTTGAGTTAATTAGTAACATACCATGGATTACTCGAGTTCTCTATATCCCACTCGGCCAACCATAGAGCAATATTCATTTTCTGCTCTTATTTTTCTTGCATTTGATGATAGCAGTTGGAAATCACTAGATCATCGATACCTCACAAAAGCTTCCCATTCTTCATCGTTTATGGAGGGGTAGTAGTGTGCTACCGTAGGAGGCCGTTTATATATATTTACATCCTCCTCTGGCATGGAAAGGTATGGCTGTACGAAGGTAACGTAGAGGTCGGATCTAAACCCCATTGCTAATTAGCCGCAAACCTTTAAAGCCCTTTTCCTATACCAATCCTCAACTATGAAAGCTTCGTATATCTCTATCCAAATCACATCTTTTGCTTTATCTAAATCCTTAGACCTCCAATCTTTTGTCCATATTGGAACATGCTCTCGACTAAGGACTTCGATCCAACTACTTAAATCATGGCCGGGTGTGCCTTCTGGTTGGCCTTTCAAATCAAAAGTCACTTCAATTCTTAAACCCTTCTTCCTCATCCGATGAATTTTTTTCATTAATGTTGCCCTTCGGTCAAAGTCTACTTTTGGATCAAATTTGGTTCGCCTTCGTGGCTTACTGCGTTGGTTTCCCTTGCTATATTGCGTTGCAGATGAAGTGCAGCCTTCGTACTCCTTCTCGTACTAGTCACTATCGAATTCACGAGACATTGTACCTATGCAACGTATTCAAAAAATAACATATACATACTAATATTAATCACAAACTACACATATTCACATTGTTCTAATATCATGAATTGCATAATTTCACATAATTTCCCTCTAATAGACATATTGACATATTCACCATGAATTTCACAATTACTTTCGATCTTCACATATTCAGAAGCTTATATATTGACATAATTTCACGTTATCAAATCTTAACAGATTCACAATTGCACAATTTCAATGACACTTTTCACATATTCATACAATTTCACATAATTACACATAATCAGA